>JABUQX010011062.1:10000-45995 GCA_015478945.1 Trachelipus rathkii | reverse complement strand
GCGCACACACTTGAAGAAAGCTTTTTAAATTGCTCAATGAAAAATATTCATTTAGATATAAAAATATTAGCCTGCTTTGGGGAACCATTTATTCAACTTTCGAAAAAACTATTCGCCACTGAATGGGACTTGTGTGAAACAATTCTTTCTTTCTTAGATTGAACAAAAGTAACATGGTGCATGCTTATTCCAAGAACTTCTGCTTTCTCGCTGGTGTTAGCAAGTTTGAAATCTCACATCACCCTCACAGGTCATACACGGATACCAGTAGGTTGAAACCGACAATGGAATTGGGCCAAGTAGCCCAGGTATTATGTTCAGAGTAGTTTGAATATATGTACTACTTCATAAAGTTAATAAATTAACTACTGAAGACTGAAGCTATAATTGCGCTCTGCCTAGGTAAAAATTTCACCTCACATAAACCCTTCACTTATTTTGTATGATTCCAAAAATACTCTACAAAACAATACATGTTTTATAAACTCATTCTCCATTGCAGTGAAACAATACAAAACTAACCAATTAGTGAGTGGTTGCTGAGACCACCAATGATGAACGTGAAATTCTACTGGTCCTCCCACGTTGGAATAAAAATGAAAACAATGCCCGGATGCTTCCGGCAAAGCGGCACTTGAGGGCATATCAAGAATCAATTCCTTTTCCCTCCCTTGTAATACATAAAAACGAATCTAAAGGGTTCAATGCTAAAAATTGGCATTTAAACTAGCGAGACAACCACATCAACTAAGTATCTTTTAGAGTTAGTTTAAAAAAATAGACAATCTCAAATCGGAAATGTTAAAGAGAAAGGTAGTTCTTGTTTTTCTCCTTCGTATAAAACAATTAAAATAAACCATCTCCATCTTCTAGTAGGAGCAATGTCTAATGATGATGTATATGCTAAAGACCATCATTATTGAGGCATGCAATAAAGGCAAATCAACATTGTATCATAGCATTAGTGGAATATACACACAAACCAGGGGTTGTGGAGTCGGTTCAAAATTTTCCGACTCCGACCACCCTCTCAAAATTTACTGACTCCGATCCGTTCCACCCTTGGAAATTGCGACTCCGATCCCAACTTCCCACTCTTTTGAAAATTACGACTCCGGACTCCAACCTATTCAAAATTTCGACTCCCACCCTTTCCAAAATTGCGGACTCGACTCCACCTCTTCAAAATACCGACCCCCCGACTCGACTCCAACACCACTGCAACACAACACCCTCACTTCTCCAGTTGAGAAAACACTAATAACCTGCACACGCCTTAGACCGACCCGATTTCTCCAATGTTGAATAAATCCATATACCTATGATCGAGATTTATTAGCCCATAATACAACATACATAATCTAAGATGGAATAAATATTAATTCATATATTACATATATAAAGTCTCAACTGAAAAGAAATTTTCTTATATATGGTAAACTGTTATTGAATAAATTTTCTTAATAATTTAATATAATTAATAATAATAATAATAATAATAATAATAATAATAATTCAATTACATAATAATATTTCAATAATAATAATAAAATAATCAATAATATATATATATATACCTTTCAAAGCTAAAAAAGACAAAAATTATCTTATATAAATCAATCTTCATTGTATCGCCGATGTAGTAGTAATTCTAGTTCAGAGTATTCGCACACCCGCCTTCTTGCACATTTTCATCCTGCCATATTATATATATAATATATTATAATATATAATATATTATATATAAATAATATATATATATATAATATATATTATATACTATATATATATACTATATATATATTACTAATAAATATATATATATATTATATATATATAAGTATATATACTATATATATATATATATATCTATATATATATATTATATATAATATATATATATATATTATATATATATATATATTATAAATATATATAATAAATATATATAATATATAATATATATATTTATATATATATATATATAAATATATATATATATATAAATATATTATATATATATATATATAATATATTATATAATTATATATATATATATATATATATATAATATATATATATAATATTATATATATAATATATATATATTCATATATATATATATATATATATATATATATATATTATATATATATATATATATATAATTATATATTATTATATATATATATATAATATATATATATAATATATTATATAATATATATATATAATAATATATATATATATTATTATAGTATATATATTATAATATATAAGAATATATATAACTTATATAAATATATATATATAATATATATAATATATATATAATATATATATATATATATATATATACTAGATATATATATATCCATATATATATAATAATTATATATATATATATATATATATATAATATATATAATTATATATATATATATATATATATAATATATATACTATGTATATATATATATACTATATTATATAATATAATATATATATATATATATCATATATATATATATATATTCTTTCTTTCTTTCTTCACCTTCCTTTTTGCCCCAAGATTGGGGATAAGGGCCTGTACAAGCACGGAAGAAAAGCAGTAGGAGAACATGACAAGCGTCGAAAAGAAAGCCCAGCACTTACCGCCCCCCTCTGTACCAGTAATTAGTGAGAGCTCGACACAGAACAGAAAATCCACCCTAGAGCATCATGGACCGCAACGGACCCTCACTATGGTAAAATCGTCAATGTAAGGGTTCATCCCCTAGGCCCAGGTGGCCACAACCATACCCCATACAAACCCCGCCATTCTCTCCTACAATGCACCTTTCTTCCAGCCTCTGCCAAACTCACATTTTCTCCTTCAGACATTTCGTTCACCGACTGAATCCACTTCTCTTCGGTCTTCCAGCCGGTCGGTCCCCACACTCACACACTATACATCCGCTTAACAACCGACTATCATTTTATCCGTTCCACATGACCAAACCTCTCAACATACTTTCATTTATTCTTCATTACCCCTTTCTTCACACCCACACAACTCTCTAATACGTTCATTCCTCATTTTATAATCTTCTCACACCTAGCATGCTCCTACGATTGTCCTCGAAACACATTGAACTTTAGATCGATACTTCTTATTCCAGACCATGTCTCAACCTACGCTACAATAACAAAGGTAACAACATCCCCTCATGTATGCCCTTTACATTGCACCAACGATTTAATTGCACCAGCAACCTTCCTGCCATTCACAACTTTCCTACTACACCTGCATCATCGTTCCCTTCTCATCCAACACATACCCAAATATTTAAACTCAGACACTTGCTCCAGTTGCCTCACCATCTAACATAACTACACACTAAGGACTGTCCTCACTTACAACCAGACCTTACTCTATCCTACGTTTACTTTCAAACCCCCTCCTTTTACATACCTTGCCAAATCTCATCTACCAATCCTCTCAAACTCTCTCAGATTCCCCACACACAGAACCAAATTCATCCGCATATATATGGGAGGCAACCCTCCACTCATCTCCATCTCCATCATTCTAACACCAATTTCCTGCCATCCCCCACCTCGAATTCTTTTCATAACCCCATCCATATACAAATTGAATAACCCAAGGGAGACATAACACAACCCCGTCTCACTCCGCTATTAATCCTTAAACCAATCACCATTGACACCATTTTATTCTTACACACGCTTCACTATCGTCATTACAGACTTTTGATTCCATTCAGAAGCCTACCACCCCGCCAAAAACAAACCCATATATCACTTGAATACCTGCCATTTTTTAAAAAGCTCCCTATTAACTCATTCATACGCCCTGTTGCAAATCCATTAAAACCTAAATATAATTTATTCTTCTTTCCCTCATTTTCTCAATTATTTTGTTTTAATGTAAAGATTGATCCACACGCCTCTACCACTCCTAAACCACCTTGTTCTTCACCAATCAGTCTCCAGTCACTCGGAGAACTCTTTCGACCAAAAATACCAGCATTAACCAAAATACCAACACTCAATAAACTTATTCCCCTAGAATTTCTACAGTTCCCCTTTTCTCCCTTACCCTTATACAAGGGTACTATTTACCGCTCTCTCCAATCCCTTGGAAACTATACCCTCCATAAACGCTTATTACAGAACTTCCAAATCCACATCAATCACCATCTCGCCTCCGCTCTTGATCAGTTTCACCAGTAATTTCATCTAACCTGCAGATTTACCATTCTTCAACTTTCTCACTTCTACCCATACCTCCTCCTTACTAAATAACCTCATGCCCAAAATACCTATTCCTTCCTTGTACCATCAAACCCACACACATTCACTAACCCATCATCATTACTGTTAATATTGTGCAGATTTCGAACGTGTTCTTTCCACACTCCCCTCACATCCGAAGTGTTCTTTCCAAAAGCAGCATCCCTATTCATTATTCTAAGCAGATTCCCCTTATTCTCAATCTTACCTTTCGCGCTCCTTCCAGAAGAGCTTCCTGTTCCCTTGCATGTCCTCATTCATCCTCCTTCCAAACTGTTCATTTTACCTCTTGTTTTCTCCATACGTATTGCACCCTTTTAGTATTTCTTTTTTTCCTCCTACGTAAATTCCACGCATCTTTCTTTTGAAACTTCATCATTTGCTTAATTAGTACATTCACCACGCTTCTTTTTTACTTTAACCGCTTTCATCACCTGTTCATTCCCCCATTCGCTGTTAACATTCTTACTTCCTACTTTTAGCACATCCACACACTTTCTTTGCATCTGAAAACAACAATTACTTCTTCATTTTGCCCCCAGATTTGTTCAGTATTCAACTTCTTTACATTCAACACAACAAAAAAAAAAAAGACACGAAAAATTAAAAAAAACTAGCAAGAAAGCGCTACTTATACATACTATATCCTTATTGTTCTTGTGATCACTCTTAAACTATCTCACTCTTAAATTTTAACCTACTTTCTTCGTATCACCTTCCTCTCCATCCAATGCCCCCACTAACTTTAATTTTACCTAGAACAACATAAATGATCCGATAATCCCATTCCCTAAATCCCTCCACAACTGATTTAACATCCAAACACATACTTCAACATCTTCACCAGCACCAACAATCAATCATACTTTTCACTTCGATAACCATCTCTACCCACACCCAACTCTAGTATACTTATGGATACTCTCGTGTTTAAAGAAAGTATATTACCTTACACACATACCTCTCTCTTCACCAAGTAAATCCAAATCACCTTCGCCTACATTCTTCATTTTTTATTCCGCCCACCCCAAAACCACCTGTTTATTACCATCCCTTTTTCTGATCACCTATCAAACCATTCAAGTAGCTCCCCCAACACTGATCAATCTGAAGCCCTACTCACCCCATCAGAACATCATTTCAGATTATCCCAAAAAATCGTACTCTTACACGTCTCTCTTCAATGGACCATACGTCACAACCAACATACCTTGACCTTTTCAACTTAAATTTAACCATTAAGAATTCTAGGGACTCACACACACCAAGTCTACCATAGCTGTACCACAGGTCACTCATTAAAATTGCAACTCTTCTCTCCCTCTCTCAATCTCTTCCACACCAGCACGCACACATCACACCACACCACTCAATTTCCACCTTTTCCTTTCATCTTTGTTTCAGATCACAGCGAGCAAATCACATTTGCCCTTTCTAAAATCATCACTCTCCCTCTTCTCATCAACATTTATTCCTCTGACATTCCATGTACCCATACGATTCATACAATTTCGCGAAAATATAGAAGGCGTTTAGGCGTCACAACCATCCAAGGAAGCATCTGCATTCCTAGCAGAGATAGGTGGTAGTGGGCAGGCCAACCCAACTACCACCGACCCTTAGTCGCCTTCTACGACTTCTACGGACACGCAGACATTACGATGGGCAATTCTTTCTCCCCTGCACACAGGGATATGAGTAGTAGATGTCTTTAAGGTGTTATCTAGAAGTGGGGTGTGTACTTAATCGTTGATGCATTGATATAATATATATATACTATAGATATATAATATTATATATATAATATATATATATATATATATATATAATATATATATATAATTATTATATATATAATATATATATCATATATAGTAATATATATATATTATAAAATATATATATATATATATTAGGGGATGTACCGGAACTGAAATTTCGGTTCCGCCACCGAACCGGAATTAGCCGGAATCCCAAAAAAAATCCGGCCGGAACCGGAATTTCTAATGAACTTTCCTTAAACTATAAAAATGCTAAAAATAATTCTATATAACTCAATATAAAAAATCTTATATATATATATAATATATATATATAATATATATCATATATTATTAAATATATATATATAGTATATATATATATATATACATTATATATATAATATAATATATTAATATATATATATATATATAAAATATATATTTATAATATATATATATATATATATATATCAAGGGCGTATACATAAGGGGAGGCAGGGTAGGTAGCTCTACCCAATATTTTTAGTCTTTTTAATAAAATATTTAAATGAGTTAAGTAAAAATAAAATTCTGAGAATTATATGAAGTGTAAAAAGAAAACTATTTATAAAATAAATTGAAAAGAAAATTAAAAATAGAAAAGTTAATAACAATTATAATAATTAAATTCATTGGAATTTTCCTTCCTACTCTGTTCCTAGGAGTAAATTGGAAAGCGGTGGGCGTACGGGAATAGATTCTCATATTTCATATAAAATAAGGAAAAAGCCAAGCGTCATACCTTGCATTGTTGAGCGAAAAAATAAGCAAATTTCACGAGTACGAAACTTTCGCTCACCCAGGTGAAATCGTACGAAAAATAATTTTGAAAAAAGATTTTGAATCTCTCTCTCTCTCTCTCTCTCCTAGTATCTATCTATCATATCTATCTATCTATCTATCTATCTATCTATCTATCAATTGTACAGAATATTCACTGATGGTGGACAGATGTGAACATTAAATGTTTACATTATTTGCCTGAGTAAGTTTTGGAATAGAGGCAGTAAGGTGTTGTGCTTTATTGAATTTTAATAATATGTAACATTTTTATTAATTAAGTGTTATGCTTTTACCTTTATATAAATAATAATTATTTAAAAATTCTGGTAGGGCCGTATGTCAGCAGCATTGGGTAACCTTCCTTATGCATATTAAGGTCTACTACCGCTGATGTTTAGAAAACTTCTATAACATTCTACTAGCTTCTATATCCAAGAGTCGATTCTTCGAGAAGACGAACGAATCGAGACGACGCGTTTCGCGGTGGACTTATTGAAAAGAGCATATCCATCAGTTCTCACCTCCGCCCGGTGATTCCATGTTTCCCTTTATCAAGTTTTCTACAGGCGACAAAGTAACATTTTACAAAACAAAGCTCTAGGCTCCTAATTTTTTACGGCGGCTCTATATTCCAATGGGGATCTTCTTTATTCCCCGGTTGGTCTAGCCCAATATTTTGCATGGAGCTAATAGATACATACAATATTTTCCAAATTTCCATGTTCCTCGGTGATTGGTACCAGGGCGTGTATCTCGTGGCTTCCGATTTGATTCGCTCAATTATATTTCAATCTTAGTTTCAAAGGATCAAATATTATTTCATAATCACGAGATAACAAGTCTTTTTAAACTGTGTTATTAACAACATCCATGTGAAGGTTATTAAATTTACAACTTGAAATAGCAAAACAGATAATGAACAGCAAGTTAAGGCTATACCTGGTTTACACATTCTTGGACTGATCACCCAATTTTCCAGTCAGTTTAATGATTTACCGTTAAGACCTACAGCAAATCCTTTCATACATCCATATGCGCGGATCTCCTTCGGCTCACATGACTATTTTCCACAATAAAATAGCAGTCCTCAGCCAGAGGTTGCTTCGAGGGATTTTTTTATTTCAGATATTTTAAATTTCATTAATTTATTTGATTTTTACTCTTATTTTGATTTTATTGATTTGTTTTATTTTTCTCTTTGATTTTTTTTTTGCATTTTTTCAGATTTCGTGACCGATGCTCCATGCGATTAGAATCAGATAAATAGTACGACTCTCTTATACGACGGTATATAGTATAACGAACAACTACCTATCTCATCTTTCTTATCCATCTACAAACCTGTTTACTCAGTATTAAAAATAAGGTAACGTAGTTCAATACAGTAAGTTATTATAGATAATATTTATACATTCTTAATATTTATTATAATTATAATTCTAGTAATATTTATTATAGAATATTAAGAATCGATATTCCCCTAAAAGTAACTATACCGAAAATCCGTAATAATCGTATAATATATAACTACGAATATCAATTAATATAGGTAGTTATAGACTATTATTATACTACGTGCTTACCACAATAACATAAGAATACACCAGATAACTTAATATACTACCATATCGACTGAAATTTTTACTTTTATACTTTATCTCATAAATATAATTTGACTTGATACTGTCATGCATGGACTATAGTATAATGCTATAGCTTGACTAATTTTGCTTAGCCTTAGCTTATTTAGTCATTATGAGATTAGTAGGCTACTCTAGGTTATATTGCTTGGTGCACACTAGTAAAGGTAATATACTACCTATAATCACTGATAATACCTAGACAGCCTTCCGGCCTATGATAGATCAAGGAATATATATTGTTTTATATTGTTGTATACCGCATAGTATATGGATATGAAGAGGATACAGTAAGAAGACGCTTAAGAGATTCAAATCAGTAAGAGTGTCCCATTTCAAACCCATAAAAATTAAAAATAAGAGTAAACTTATAAGTGTGATAGACTATTTTTACTGAGAAGACAAATTCATTGTCCATGTAAATTTAAATGAATGATAGTAAAATATATATAAAATTAAAAAAAGCCACATGTTGGCCTACCTAAACTGTTCCCAGTCATACCAACATTGTAATTTTTAAATTAATTTAACGAAAACAAATCATATCTACAATTAAAAGCCGCATTGGACCCCTCTCTAGAAATGTTCCAAAGTGACAATGATATGAGCCGTTATACTGAAACGTTAATGAAGAGGTAAATGAACCAGAATAAATACGATTCGAGAGAGAAGATGCCGACCATGGGTCCATAGTTTTCGGATATAAAGAACATGTACCCTAGAATCCAACCCATAATAATTTAATAAGATTACATCAGTGAAATTATGACTAAATTAGAAGAAGCTGGTCTGCCTGAACCCCTCTTAGTAGACGAGGCATGTGCCACGCCGCTAACCTGCCAAATTATAATTAAGAACAATGAACATATAACGTACTAGGACCGAGCCCAACCATTTTGGTGTTAATATTCGAGAGACTTCCCCAACCAATAAAACTTCATTATAATAAACGGTTAAGAATAAAAGGTCCGCGATTGAACCACCTCTAGGATGTCCCATAGTCTAACCCATAATACTAATAATAAATAAGAATTAATACTTAAGAAGGATAGTATGGGCCTATCTAGGACTCTTACCCAGGTCAACCAATAATAATTAATAATTAAAATTAATAAATTAAGCAAGCCGCCATTGACACCTCTAAATAAGAATAATACTTAATAAGCTAAGCATGGTTCCTATTTAGACTTTTACCAATCAACCAAAAAATTAAAAAATAATTAAGTAAGAAGCCGCATTTGGCCCCTCTAGAATGTCCCAGCTAACAACCCATAATAAACAATAAATAAAAATTAATACTTAAGCTTTACAAGCAAGTCAGCCACAATTAAAAGCCGGTCGTCGCGTAATTCGACCAATGGATCACCGTTTATAATTAAAAATAAGCTATGTTAGAGAAGCCACATTACATAAATCCCTCTAAAATGTCCCAGTCCAGTCAAAAATAAATAACAAATAATACTTTAAGCCGCAGCTGCCCTCTTTTTTAGGACTCCCAATAGACAACTTAAGTAAATCTAATCCTTCGCGACTGAAGTTTAGTTTCAGACAGCCCTTATCACTACCATACTTAGGATTATTGTCGGCCAGTCATCACCATAAAGCAGTATTATTCTATAATTGAAGAAATAATTTTTGGCAAATAGCTTTTATAATTAAATGTAGTATATGAAAATACGATGATTTAGTAGATTAAGAAAGTCGTCCCACTTATCTGAAACGTCGGCAATGCTGCATATCGCACATTCAATACCTATTACAAAATAGCAGACAGCATCGCACGCAGGTGACGACATGTATTTGGATGGCCGCTATAAGGCCTATCTTTAAGACTGTGTGTCCCAGGCAACCCTAGCATTCGTGTGAATGAATTAAGCAAATAGGAATTATTGCTTTAATTATTATATTTACGGGAGGATACTTATAGGTGGGATTGACTAGGGACAAAGATCAAGAACTAGGGCCACTGTTGCGGCTTACTGAAATTATTATTCATCGATAATTTATTTAAATCTTATTTATTGTTGATTTGACTGCGGAACATTTATAGTTAGACAGCCAATAGTGACTATTTAAGTACCATTTTAAATTCGGTATACTGTTTCTTAATACGTCATTATATTATTGTTGGGTGATCTGCGGACAGTGTTAGGTGAGGCCCATTGTACGGATCTGTATATAAATTCTATGCCATTTAATTACATTAATTATTATAAAAAACATGTATATACCTTGAGTGTACCTTTTAATTTTTATGGTTTGACCGGGACATTCTAGAGGGGCCAATGCGGTTCTCAATTTAATAATTTTTATGCGTCGACCTGTGAGACAAGCTCTGAATAACACGACACGCCGGATGCAGAGCGGTGTGCTTAAGCATGTTTAACTCGTTCTCTCGGATCATATTGCAGATTGACTGGGACAATTCAGGAGGAATGCCATGTGGACGCCACTTAGCATTGATAATTTTTTAATTATTAATTAGTTACATTGGGTTGATCTGGGACAAGTCGTTAGATAAGGCCCATTAACAGCTTCATTTAATAGCAGCTAAGTATAATGTTTCATCCTTAGGATTTATTATTATAATTATGTGTGTTACTGCGGATCACTCTCTGAGTAGTGGTGCCAAATGCTGCTTCTTTATAGTTCGTTAACGTCTGTTTATCTGCTTTGACTGGGGACAGTTATTAAAAAAGGTTATACCATGCGGCCTTAACAAAATGTGCGTTATTGCCTCTCACTATGTCTCTCTATGGGTTGGAACTGGGACATTCTAGAGCGATCAATCAAGCTTTCACTATCAATTATAAAAGGCTAATTTATAATAATAATTAAGCTGCATTAACCTCTCTAGAAATGTTTACTCTCATCAGGAGGAGTATTACATTATAAGCGATTTAAGGTCTGAATTGAGCGACTTCAATATATCTATATTATATACGTAATAGGAATTGCATTAATATAGCCGTAAGTTTTATAGTTTTATTTGTTTTTCAGCACACACTCACAGGCTATTTAAATTTTTAGATAACGGGGAAGATGAAGAATATTATTTAATAACGTTATATATTTAAAAAAATCAAAATTGAATTCTATAAAAAATTTAACTTAATCATCATGATAATATTTAAAATAATAGGTAATATAATAAATACTAATAATTTTAGTCAATCAAAAACCATTTTCTTCATCGGACGAGTTTTTATTAAGAGCGATATATCAGAGATAATAAAAACCACTACGATGCCAACAGCTAGAACAATAGCCTTCTTCAGTTTTTTCGTTATATGTTGCAGCCTACCGCCGTCTTCGAATGGCGAAGACACGGATTTGGAGCGAGATGGTAAATCCGGAGCATTGAAGAATTCGACGAATTTTGAGGAAATTAATAATTTTTTCAAGAATGTCGACAACTATTTTAGAAACATGGATTTGAATATGCAGATAGTGGTGGGTTTTGTCGTCGCGCTGATACTGCTTTTAATAATCGCGGTGATGGTTGCTTGTTTCATCTATAAGAAGAGAAAAACGTGAATATGTTTTTTGGTGTAGAAATATCGTCAAAACTATCCCTTTTTTATAGGACTAACATTATTTCATTTTATAAGATTTTTTAGGTCGTTAAGTTAAGCATACCTACAAAAAGCGCGCCCATATTATTTTTCAATCTGGTGCTGGTTTATAAGCAAAGTCAATGAGGTTTGCAATAGCCATTACTGCTTAACGAAATAAATTTTCATATTTTATTTTTTACCTAAATTTTGTTTTTTATTATATATTTAATCACTTGCCATCTAATTATCAGTCGTTCGAAGCAATATTATATAGAAAATGTTATTCTCCGTTTAAAGATTTTTTATTATTAATATAATGTTACAAAATTCTTTAATAGAGTGTAAAATATGCCATAAATAAAATAAAACTAGGTAGTTTAAAAACATTCATACAATGGTATCATAACTAAAGTACCGAACAAACTTTGTTCTAACAAATATATGAAATATAGAAGTTGTTTCTCCTTTTAATGAACAATAAACGACACCTTCATCGGAAATGAAAATAATGTGCAAAATGGCGTACGGGAAAAATTAATATCGGTGTTATAATTAATCGTAATAAAAATACCAAGTCCTTGTGTGTTGTTGATTTTTAATAGTAAAAAATAAAATTTCAATAACATAAAATTAAAACTAATAGTAAACATAAAATAATAGTAATAAATCTCAGTCAGATTTTCCATTTTTTTTCTATTGAAAAAAATACGTTTCGAATCCAGCTATTCGGCGACCGAATAATCTTCTACCATTTTCTTCTATTATTATTATTAACAAACATTCACTCCGATGAAGGACCGCGCCTCTGCCGCCCCCGCCATCATCGCTGCTGCTCCTCTGGATCACGACGCACTCCTTGAAGAATTTAGGAAGTTGAGACGCGGGCAAAAATGTCGGCGGAAGAGATATTTCAACGACGCCGAGAGAAATTATTTGTTTAGTGTATTCCGAGACGAAATCGATCACGGAGACGAACGCATATCGGCCCGTTTCATCAGAGAAAAGTTGGGCGATAAAGTAATCGAATTTTACACGGCGAGGTCTTCATTCGCGAAAACTGAGAGTAGGGCCGTAAACAGAATAAAAAGCGCGATAAGATCGAGAATTCGATCGATTAATAGAAGGAGGAGAAAATATATAAACGATACTCTCGATGCAGAGTCCACCGGAGCTAAACTCGCTAATATTTGCGAAGCGGAGAAAGAAAGAGAAATGCCCTTCGCTAGTTTTCAGAATATAAAAAATAAAATATGTAACGGCGCATCTAGCGTTTTCAAGTCGATAATTTTTTCATCGTCACATTAAATCATTAAAAAGATTATTATTAAAAAAACCTTATTCGAAACGAGTGCGCGCAATAAATAAAAAAAGGTCTCGTTAATGCCTTTCTCTTTAATTTAATTTTCATTTTTGCTCGAACTCTCGAAATAATATTCGATGAAATAAAACGTACATCGGGCTGAATGAGAAATTATTTTTATAACCCATCCGAGAATGTTCCGAGAGTCTCGAGTGTAGTTTTTTCTAACTTAGATTTGGAAGTTATGGTAAATTATAAAATAATAATAATAACGGTTCAAAATGTGAGTACGAGTCACCGCGGGAAATTAAAACCTCCAATCTCATTTATTGTAAGCGTTTATTTATAAAAACTTTATCTATATATGTTTATAAAGCATACACAGTATAAATATAAGGGCAAAAAAATTAAAAGTTATCATTATGCGAGTAATTTCGTCGTTCCATTTTCTCATCGATCGACTAGAGCTCTTCTCCAATAGCATTCGCTTAATGTTTTCGATATCGTCTTTGATAAGATCGACGTTTTCCATTTTTTTCTCGAGCTTCCCCATTGTTCGCGACATATTTTTCATGCTTTCACCGTAGTTTTCGCCAAGACTCTTCACTCCCTCTTCGTATTTTCGGATAAGATTTTTCACGCCATCGTCGTATTTCTCGCTAAGATTAAGCACGGCTTCGTTGCATTGTTTGCTGAGGTTATCCTCGATTTCGCTCAACGATTTCATATCGTCCGTATTCGGCTCGGTTAACTTTTCCATTCTGGGGTCAGTTGGTCGGTTTAAGCGCTGATGATTCCTTTTTCCGCGGCGTGATCTTCAGATATGCGTAATCGGCTGGATCTTCGTGATTATATACGTATACGATATTTTTTTATTACACACTCATTTAAAAATAAATTGTTATTTTTTAAAAACATTATTAAATATTCGATAAAATAAAAAAAATACCGATCGATTTAATCAATTCTTTATCTTTAATATCAATTCTTTATAGACTTTGATTCTGTAATTATTTTTTTGGTTTCCCTCGAAAAAAAACTCGCATAAGGAACGAAAAATTTATTTTGCACCATCTTCCGAGAAGGAAAAAGTAACGTTATTTCGTGCACCGATCGAAGCGTAAGAGGGGACCCTTAAGATTTTTATAGTTTAGTCTCCCTTAAATTCAAATTTCTACGCTAAATAATTTTTGGAGGTAACTAAATTTCGTCGTTAAGGCAGAAACTCTAACGTTAGTTCTTTTATATCGCAGAAGAAAAAAAAATTTCAATTTTTTTTTAGGTAAATATATTTCTTCGTAATTCTAACTTAGACCTTCGACCTATGTTACTTCCCGGAAACCGACAATAAATGACGTTTTAATGGGTATGACAATAATATAATACTAAATTAAAATTAAAAATTGTAGAATAAAAAAAGATCTCATCATAAAATAAATAAACATTTTATTATCAGAAAACATTTCTTTATATATCCATCGTTAAACATAATAATGAAAAATAAATTTTAAACTAAACGTTCATTTTCAGCTTCAGCCGAGCTCGTAATCTTGATTAATTTTGGTAGCTGGTCGAACTCGTTTTCTTTACTTCTTCTTTTCATCTTAAAACAACACGGCAACGACATTCCTAAAAGACATCCGATAACGAGAGTAACTGCAGCTATTATAATTATTCTGTTACACTTTCCTTCGCACGAACCGTCTTCATTACCTATCTTAGATGTTAAATGCCGTTTGTCGAATATTAAGGAGCTCCGGGTATCGGAGTTACCTCCTCGGGTCTTCTCCTGCGTATGTGTGAGGAGCTTTTCTTTCGGCGTAAAACCGATTCTTCTCTGGGTCGTAAAACCGTCGTCACCGTGATCGTAATCTTCTTCATTTTTTATTCTATCGCGCGTTGTAGACGTCAGATCATTTTCATCGAACGAAACTAAGGTACTCGAGGCATCTGGCTGTTCCCCATAGGCCTTCTCGGTCGTCGTGGCGGGCTTATTTTCGTGTTTTTTTGACGTTGAATCGATAATTCCTTCAACCTCGGTAGTCGCGATGTCGTCGTCGTCGTCGTTCTCGCCAACGGTCGTCAGCCGAATAGGTAAAACCTCTTCTCCCTTTTGCTCTCTTCGCGTAAGTGCTTGAACATCGAAGCAAAAGGTCGTACAATTTCCAATTATATAAAACCCGCAATATGTAGCTTCTTTTGAATCGTACTCGTATACGCGATCGAATCTAGCCGTCTCTTTCACCGAAATGTTCATATTTTCATCCTTCCCAAAAATAAATGAAGACTCAAATATTTCTACCGTGTAGGGAAGATATTCGAATATCACCTCTGTGGAATCCAAATTGCTTTCGACGGTATATTCAACCGTGATATTACCTTTACGCGAATCATTTTTGTCAACCGGGATCTTGAAAGTAACTCCCTCAACCCGGGTTTGTCGGATATCGGCAGGGATAAGTTTTTCGGACTCGCCGCAGCTTCCATTTACGAATACGGAGAGGGGTACAATTTTTACCCCGCCGTATGATTCGCAAGGATCTTCTCCCGTTATTAGAAAATATAATATTGTGCCGTGCGTGTCTTTGTCTTTGTGATGATAATACGATTTGTTAGCTTCTTTTAAATGAACGCATGTTGTCGTCGTGTCGTAGTATTCTTCAACACCCCCGTATTTCGTGACCTCAACGACGCTCGATAGATAAAATGGGAATGCCAAGAAGATAATGGTTTTGAATCCCATCGCTTCGCCGTAGTAGATGTGTCGCTAGAAACCTTTTGCCGGGCGTTTGTATTTAAACTCTTCGCGATATCGAATCGCTATTCATTTTCCTTTTCATATTAAAATGATGAAATTTAATAATAATAATTTATACCTAATATATATAATATTTTTCATGTCTAATTTTTTTTTTTTTTATCTAATAAAATAAAATGATCGATCGAAAATTTCGTCTTTTAGACAAAATAACCCAGATTTTTAATACCCAATTTATTCGTTAATAAAATGACTCAAAAATCTCAGAAAAAAGTTTATGAAATTATTTTTCCAATTTTTCAAATGTGATTGGATATATAATAATTGTCCGTTTTATGGGCGATTCATCGTTAATCGAAAACAATGTTTTCTCTAATTAACTAATATTCGAATGATTTTAAAGACAGAATGAGTGAAATAAAAAATATATAAAAGGCTCTATTTTACTTATAAAATAAAGTACTTTATTATGATGATTTGGTATTAAAGAATTTATATTACAAAAAAATATATATTTAGGGTTGGACATTTTATCATTTTTACAAATGCATACGCATATATTACTATTTTTTTTAGTTTAATATTCTATCTATTTTTTTTCTTCTTCGTCCTCTTTTTTTTCTTCGCATACCATATTCGTCACACATGCAAAAGCCGCCCAAAGCACGTGAATAAATTCATCAAACCAAATACATTTTACCTGATTTTTCCATCTTTTGACTCTCATTATTTTATTAACAAACTTTTTAAAGCTGTTGCATGCATAATGAATAGTGCATTAAAAGAAAAAAAAGAGGACGAAGAAGAGGAAAAAACATAGAAAGAATATTATTAAACTAAAAAAAAATAGTAATATATGCGTATGCATTTGTAAAAATGATAAAATGTCCAACCCTAAATATATATTTTTTTGTAATATAAATTCTTTAATACCAAATCATCATAATAAACTACTTTATTTTATAAGTAAAATAGAGCCTTTTATATATTTTTTATTTCACTCATTCTGTCTTTAAAATCATTCGAATATTAGTTAATTAGAGAAAACACTGTTTTCGATTAACGATGAATCGCCCATAAAACGGACAATTATTATATATCCAATCACATTTGAAAAATTGGAAAAATAATTTCATAAACTTTTTTCTGAGATTTTTGAGTCATTTTATTAACGAATAAATTGGGTATTAAAAATCTGGGTTATTTTGTCTAAAAGACGAAATTTTCGATCGATCATTTTATTTTATTAGATAAAAAAAAAAAAAATTAGACATGAAAAATATTATATATATTAGGTATAAATTATTATTAATTAAATTCATCATTTTAAAAAATAAAAGGAAAATGAATAAGCGATTCGATTATCGACGAAGAGTTTAAATACAAAAACCCGGCAAAAGGTTTCTAGCGACACATCTACTACGGCGAAGCGATGGGATTCAAAACCATTATCTTCTTGGCATTCCCATTTTATCTATCGAGCGTCGTTGAGGTCACGAAATACGGGGGTGTTGAAGAATACTACGACACGACGACAACATGCGTTCATTTAAAAGAAGCTAACAAATCGTATTATCATCACAAAGACAAAGACACGCACGGCACAATATTATATTTTCTAATAACGGGAGAAGATCCTTGCGAATCATACGGCGGGGTAAAAATTGTACCCCTCTCCGTATTCGTAAATGGAAGCTGCGGCGAGTCCGAAAAACTTATCCCTGCCGATATCCGACAAACCCGGGTTGAGGGAGTTACTTTCAAGATCCCGGTTGACAAAAATGATTCGCGTAAAGGTAATATCACGGTTGAATATACCGTCGAAAGCAATTTGGATTCCACAGAGGTGATATTCGAATATCTTCCCTACACGGTAGAAATATTTGAGTCTTCATTTATTTTTGGGAAGGATGAAAATATGAACATTTCGGTGAAAGAGACGGCTAGATTCGATCGCGTATACGAGTACGATTCAAAAGAAGCTACATATTGCGGGTTTTATATAATTGGAAATTGTACGACCTTTTGCTTCGATGTTCAAGCACTTACGCGAAGAGAGCAAAAGGGAGAAGAGGTTTTACCTATTCGGCTGACGACCGTTGGCGAGAACGACGACGACGACATCGCGACTACCGAGGTTGAAGGAATTATCGATTCAACGTCAAAAAAACACGAAAATAAGCCCGCCACGACGACCGAGAAGGCCTATGGGGAACAGCCAGATGCCTCGAGTACCTTAGTTTCGTTCGATGAAAATGATCTGACGTCTACAACGCGCGATAGAATAAAAAATGAAGAAGATTACGATCACGGTGACGACGGTTTTACGACCCAGAGAAGAATCGGTTTTACGCCGGAAGAAAAGCTCCTCACACATACGCAGGAGAAGACCCGAGGAGGTAACTCCGATACCCGGAGCTCCTTAATATTCGACAAACGGCATTTAACATCTAAGATAGGTAATGAAGACGGTTCGTGCGAAGGAAAGTGTAACAGAATAATTATAATAGCTGCAGTTACTCTCGTTATCGGATGTCTTTTAGGAATGTCGTTGCCGTGTTGTTTTAAGATGAAAAGAAGAAGTAAAGAAAACGAGTTCGACCAGCTACCAAAATTAATCAAGATTACGAGCTCGGCTGAAGCTGAAAATGAACGTTTAGTTTAAAATTTATTTTTCATTATTATGTTTAACGATGGATACATAAAGAAATGTTTTCTGATAATAAAATGTTTATTTATTTTATGATGAGATCTTTTTTTATTCTACAATTTTTAATTTTAATTTAGTATTATATTATTGTCATACCCATTAAAACGTCATTTATTGTCGGTTTCCGGGAAGTAACATAGGTCGAAGGTCTAAGTTAGAATTACGAAGAAATATATTTACCTAAAAAAAAATTGAAATTTTTTTTTCTTCTGCGATATAAAAGAACTAACGTTAGAGTTTCTGCCTTAACGACGAAATTTAGTTACCTCCAAAAATTATTTAGCGTAGAAATTTGAATTTAAGGGAGACTAAACTATAAAAATCTTAAGGGTCCCCTCTTACGCTTCGATCGGTGCACGAAATAACGTTACTTTTTCCTTCTCGGAAGATGGTGCAAAATAAATTTTTCGTTCCTTAAGCGAGTTTTTTTTCGAGGGAAGCCAAAAAAAATAATTACAGAAGCAAAGTCTATAAAGAATTGATATTAAAGATAAAGAATTGATTAAATCGATCGGTATTTTTTTTATTTTATCGAATATTTAATAATGTTTTTAAAAAATAACAATTTATTTTTAAATGAGTGTGTAATAAAAAAATATCGTATACGTATATAATCACGAAGATCCAGCCGATTACGCATATCTGAAGATCACGCCGCGGAAAAAGGAATCATCAGCGCTTAAACCGACCAACTGACCCCAGAATGGAAAAGTTAACCGAGCCGAATACGGACGATATGAAATCGTTGAGCGAAATCGAGGATAACCTCAGCAAACAATGCAACGAAGCCGTGCTTAATCTTAGCGAGAAATACGACGATGGCGTGAAAAATCTTATCCGAAAATACGAAGAGGGAGTGAAGAGTCTTGGCGAAAACTACGGTGAAAGCATGAAAAATATGTCGCGAACAATGGGGAAGCTCGAGAAAAAAATGGAAAACGTCGATCTTATCAAAGACGATATCGAAAACATTAAGCGAATGCTATTGGAGAAGAGCTCTAGTCGATCGATGAGAAAATGGAACGACGAAATTACTCGCATAATGATAACTTTTAATTTTTTTGCCCTTATATTTATACTGTGTATGCTTTATAAACATATATAGATAAAGTTTTTATAAATAAACGCTTACAATAAATGAGATTGGAGGTTTTAATTTCCCGCGGTGACTCGTACTCACATTTTGAACCGTTATTATTATTATTTTATAATTTACCATAACTTCCAAATCTAAGTTAGAAAAAACTACACTCGAGACTCTCGGAACATTCTCGGATGGGTTATAAAAATAATTTCTCATTCAGCCCGATGTACGTTTTATTTCATCGAATATTATTTCGAGAGTTCGAGCAAAAATGAAAATTAAATTAAAGAGAAAGGCATTAACGAGACCTTTTTTTATTTATTGCGCGCACTCGTTTCGAATAAGGTTTTTTTAATAATAATCTTTTTAATGATTTAATGTGACGATGAAAAAATTATCGACTTGAAAACGCTAGATGCGCCGTTACATATTTTATTTTTTATATTCTGAAAACTAGCGAAGGACATTTCTCTTTCTTTCTCCGCTTCGCAAATATTAGCGAGTTTAGCTCCGGTGGACTCTGCATCGAGAGTATCGTTTATATATTTTCTCCTCCTTCTATTAATCGATCGAATTCTCGATCTTATCGCGCTTTTTATTCTGTTTACGGCCCTACTCTCAGTTTTCGCGAATGAAGACCTCGCCGTGTAAAATTCGATTACTTTATCGCCCAACTTTTCTCTGATGAAACGGGCCGATATGCGTTCGTCTCCGTGATCGATTTCGTCTCGGAATACACTAAACAAATAATTTCTCTCGGCGTCGTTGAAATATCTCTTCCGCCGACATTTTTGCCCGCGTCTCAACTTCCTAAATTCTTCAAGGAGTGCGTCGTGATCCAGAGGAGCAGCAGCGATGATGGCGGGGGCGGCAGAGGCGCGGTCCTTCATCGGAGTGAATGTTTGTAATTAATAATAATAGAAGAAGATGGTAGAAGATTATTCGGTCGCCGAATAGCTGGCTTCGAAACGTATTTTTTTCAATAGAAAAAAAATGGAAAATCTGACTGAGATTTATTACTATTATTTTATGTTTACTATTAGTTTTAATTTTATGTTATTGAAATTTTATTTTTTACTATTAAAAATCAACAACACACAAAGACTTGGTATTTTTATTACGATTAATTATAACACCGATATTAATTTTTCCCGTACGCCATTTTGCACATTATTTTCATTTCCGATGAAGGTGTCGTTTATTGTTCAAAAAAAGGAGAAATATTTTCTATATTGTCGACCTGATATAAGGATAAAATAAAAAAACAACGATTTTCGGAAAAAAAATAATTTATTTCGTTAACATAAAAAGCTTGCATTTTTCCAAAAGACACCAGATTGAAATAATGTTAGTCCTATAAAAAAGGGATAGTTTTGACGATATTTTTACACCAAAAAACATATTCACGTTTTTCTCTTCTTATAGATGAAACAAGCAACCATCACCGCGATTATTAAAAGCAGTATCAGCGCGACGACAAAACCCACCACTATCTGCATATTCAAATCCATGTTTCTAAAATAGTTGTCGACATTCTTGAAAAAATTATTAATTTCCTCAAAATTCGTCGAATTCTTCAATGCACCGGATTTACCATCTCGCTCCAAATCCGTGTCTTCGCCATTCGAAGACGGCGGTAGGCTGCAACATATAACGAAAAAACTGAAGAAGGCTATTGTTCTAGCTGTTGGCATCGTAGTGGTTGTTATTATCTCTGATATATCGCTCTTAATAAAAACTCGTCCGATGAAGAAAATGGTTTTTGATTGACTAAAATTATTAGTATTTATTATAATTACTATTATTATAATTATTATCGATGATTAAAGTTAA
Source organism: Trachelipus rathkii (assembly GCA_015478945.1). NCBI lineage: Eukaryota > Metazoa > Arthropoda > Malacostraca > Isopoda > Trachelipodidae > Trachelipus > Trachelipus rathkii. The sequence continues at coordinate 24,232 of JABUQX010011062.1, read as the reverse complement.
ATTTTCTTTTGAATTCATTTTTGATTTTTTAAATATAACGTTATAATAATATTCTTCATCTTCCCCGTTATCTAAAAATTTAAAAGCCCCTAAGTGAGTGTGTGCGAAAAAAAAACAAAAAACTTACGGGCTATAATTGCAATTACTATTACGTCGCCATCGACCTTAACACCTCTATGAATCTCGGAATAAGGGTATCGATTTCGTCGACGGGCTCGCTTTTCGCGTATTTAACGGTCGCGTAGCACACGGACCTTTCGAATTCTGCTGATATTTTCTCACGCACGAGCGCGTAAACCTGATCGTACGACATTACGTCATCCGTCGTCGATTGGCTATTTCCTTTATAAAAAAGTTCGTAAGCGTTTTTCATTCCGTAATACGCGTCGACGAATAAACTGTTGGAGTCAAAAATATTTCCAACGTCGCGTTCTGTTAAATTTAAGTGCCTCACGGCCAAATTTTTGAGGTCGATCAGCGTGAAGTCGCCGATTCGCTCGACGTCTTTGAAACTGAGCAGCCACTTTTCGTTGAGTTGAACAAAATTGTCGAGATCGACGCGGGGCATGCGCGCACCGCAATAGGCTTTCAAAACTTCCTCGTCGGTCTCCGAGTCTCCTTCGTCTCGATAATGGTGATAATATTTTTTTTCTTTGGCGAATTGTTTCGCTAAAGTTTCTCCTAGCCTGCGGCAACATTTCTTGAATCCGGCGATGCTGTCGGTCGGCGTGCCAGCAACAGTAGCACCATCAGCAGCAGCAGCAGCAGCAGCAGCAGCAGCAGCAGCATCGTCGAAGGGTAACGGCGCTTGTTTCGTGAAGAGGAATAACAACATGTTTCGGTAACTCCAATTCCATCGTTCTTTCAACACCTTAACGGCCCGGCCGATGAACTCTCGAGCCAACGACTTTATAATTTCCACTTTCTTTTTATCCGGTATGTCGAGTCGATAAACGTAGCAGAAGAGTAACGCTTTTACTAGATTTTCGGAAATTTCGTGGAAAGGGTTACACTTTTCTCGCAGCGCCAACTCCGGCGAAGCGATCAAACGCTCTTTGAACGCGACGTAACGAGCTTGATGCATGTACATCCTTGCGGTGGCGCATATCGCTCTCAGTCTGCCTCGAACGTAATCGAGTCGCACGGCGTCCTCGGTTTTTATTACCTGCATCCACAATGAATTTAGCGACACGAAATGGGCGTCCGGATAAACCTCCCTCGGGCATCGTAGGACGCAAAAGGTGATAAGCTCGGAGAAGACGTTAGTTTGCGAGAGCGGTTTCAAAATTTCCGCGATATCCGGTTCGAAGATCGGCACCACGGAGTTAAATTTGACATTCGCGCCTAGAGCGGCGCAACTCGATTCCGCCTTTGGACGTCGTGGGGAAGTAGTTGATGAAAATAGAGATTCTCACACTTGGAATTCAGCGACGTTTGACTCACTAGCTGGAAGACGTTGCTCGTGTCGCTAATTTTAAAGCGTAATTTCCACAATTCTATTTCGCGATGAAAGGTTCTTCCCTCGATTCGTATCGGGATGCCGGTAAAGGCGAAGCACTGAAAGAGGGGGATCTTCCCGAGATCTATCAAATCGAGCAAACGCTCGTCGAGAAGATCCTCGATCGTCGACTCGAACGTTATAGCGCACCGGTTTTTGCGAATTTCGTCCTCGGAAACGCCTCTCAAACTCGCGAGGGCGGACTCTAGTTTCTCGGCGAATTCGTTCTTGTCGACTTCGTCGAATTTCCATTCAATCGGTTTGCGGAATCGACGAACAACTTGACTTTCGTACCTTATGTTGGAAGGCAACATGAAATTTACGTAGTCGTTTCTTCTTCTTCTTCTTCGACCTCTGTTTTGCACCTCCACGAAGGGTTTTCTGCGAGAAATAAATTTTCGGCATCGAAAAACCGCGCTTCTTAATCGGAAATAATCGATCTTGAGCCCGACCGGCGATCGATGATTACTCGACGAACGACTTATTTTCACCTTTTCGTTCTTGTATACGTTTCGAACCAGCTTCTTCATAACGTAAATGCTCTTAACCTCTTTTAGTTTTAGGATTTTGTAATCCTTCGAGGTCCGTTCCTCTTCCGATGGAAATTTTCCGTTTCGTTTTTCGATGTGATAAAACCATCGCGCGAACATTTTATCCAAAAGGAAATCGAAATCCGCGTTTCTTCCTTTTTGTACGATTTCCAATCGCAAATCGTACTCCGTTCCCGATTTCCATAAAGTCATTCTCAGCGACGACTCCAGAGTTTGGGGATCGATTCTAAAATAAACGAATTCATCTAACGTAGAAATCCTCTGACGCCTTTCATCGAAACAGGAGGAGGAAGAGGAGGGTTGTTCGTCGTCGTCGTCTTCGTCAACGATCGGTCGTAAATATCCACATTGATTGAACTCGATATAGTCGTTCTCGTTGCCCCTTAATCGATGATAATAGGATAATTTTGAATCGACGACGCCTTCGCTGCCGCTGATGGCCGTAAAAAATATGGCCGACGCGAATTGGACGACCGAGTGGACTTCGCCCACGCCGTCGTCCGATTCGTCTTCTCGAAGATCGACCTCGTAGATATAGAGTTTCAGCGAAGCCATGTCTAATCGTTTTGGAGCTTGACCAGATTTTCACTAAGCCGGTACGTTGCTCACTCGAGTATCAGACGGGCGCGAATAAAGTGAAGACTCAACGCGGCATTTTTTATGATTATTTGACGATATTTTAATTAATGCGCGAATTAAAAAAATATTTATTCAATTTTATTTAAAAAATTTGTTAATATTTATCATCGATATTCTATATTTTTATAGTTATTTCGTGCTTTCGCTTCGCGCGAGATTCGTATATTTACCGAAAAATAATATTTTAATTTTTTTTTAAATTAGTGACCCTAAAAAATAATCTAATAAAGAAAATGGTATTTTATGGGATACTAAATTAAAAAAAGAATAATTGCATTTAAAAAAATAAATAAATTAAAATTAATATTTTTTCGGTAAATATACAAATCTCGCTCGAAGCGAAAGCACGAAATAACGTTACTTTTTACTTCTTGGGAGATGGTGCAAAATAAATTTTTCGTTACTTAAGCGTTTTTTTCCAAGGGATGTGAAATTTTAGATTTTCGCACTTTGACCTTCGACTTATATCAGTTCCCTTCGGAAGTCATATAGTGACGCCATTAGGGGACTGGTATAAGTCGAAAGTCTAAGTGCAAATTCCGAAAAATAATTTCGACTTAAAAATTTTTTGTGAATTTTCTTTGAGATTTTTTAGATTTTAGCACTTAGACCTTCGACTTATAATTAGACCTTCGACTTATATCAGTTACCTTCAAAACGTCATTATATCGGGTTGAAGCGATAGTTTATGCCTAAAAGGTGTCGCCCGATCACGTTTGGTCGTTTTTAGGTTCCCTACAAAACGTCACTATAATATAGTGTCGCCTTACGGGAATCGCAAAAGCGGCTGAACGCTTTCAAATACCATTTTGTTAAGCTTAAACTATCGTTAAACCGATTATGACGTCATATAGTGACGCCGCTTGGGGAGCTTGTATAAGTCGAAGGTCTAAGTGCAAATTCCGAAAAATAATTTCGACTTAAAAAAATTTTGTGTATTATTTTCTTTGAGAAATTATATATTTTAGCACTTAGGCCTTCGACTTATACTTAAACCTTCGACTTGTATCAGTTCCCTTCTAAACGTCCCTATATCTGGTTCAACGATGGTTTATCAACCTAAAAAGCGTCACCCGATCACGTTAGGTCGTTTTTCGGTTCCCTTCGAAAGGTCACTATAATATAGTGTCGCCTTACGGGAATCGAAGAAGTTGCTGAACGCTTTCAAATACCAGTTTACCTAAGCTAAACATCGTCAATCCGATCTATGACCGTCATATAGTGACGGCCTGATCGGAACTGATATAGTTGAAGGTCTAAGTGCAAATTCCGAAAAATAATTTGGACTTAAAAAATTTTTGTGTATTATTTTCTTTGAGAAATTTTAGATTTTAGCACTTAGACCTTCGACTTATACTTAACCTTCGACTTATACTTAGACCTTCGACTTAGCACTTAGACCTTCGACTTAGCACTTAGACCTTCGACTTAGCACTTAGACCTTCGACTTAGCACTTAGACCTTCGACTTATAACTTAGACCTTCGACTTATACTTAGACCTTCGACTTATACCTAGACCTTCGACTTAGCACTTAAACCTTCGACTTATACTTAGACCTTCGACTTAGCACTTAAACCTTCGACTTATACTTAGACCTTCGGCTGTATATCAGTTCCCTTCGAAACGTCACTATATCTGGTTCAACGATGGTTTATACCCTAAAAAGCGTCACCCGATCACGTTAGGTCGTTTTTCGGTTCCCTTCGAAACGTCACTATAATATAGTGTCGCCTTACGGGAATCGAAGAAGTCGCTGACGCTTTCAAATACCAGTTACCTAAACTAAAATCTTCAATCCGATTATGACGTCATATAGTTACGCCTGATCGGGGAACTGATAAAAGTCGAAGGTCTAAGTGCAAATCCCGAAAAACTATCGTCGATAACAAATTTTATTACTATTATATTCTTATTCTATATGGATTATAAAATATGTGGTGGCGTATATGAGAATATATTATATCTCCAACAGCTTCAAAAGGTTTCGCGATGAAATCATGATAATCAATAGAGGGATGAATCAAATGAAATGTTCTGGGTTCTGGATTTTTTTGTAGCTATTTTATTTTTTTTCTTGAAAACTACGATGGCTACAAGAAAAATAATGACATTCGTGGAATCAGCGTAAGATAATTGTTCTAAAAATGGGAAAAAAAATTTGAATTTTTTTTGGATATTTTATTTTTTTTCTCGAAAACTACGATAGCTACAAGAAAACTAATAACACTCGTGGAATCAGAGTAAGAAAATTGTTCTAAAAATGGCAAAAAAAATTTTTGAATTTTTTGGGAAATTTTATTTTTTTTCTCGAAAACTACGATAGCCACAAGAAAACTAATAATATTCGTGGAATATCGGGTTGAAGCGATAGTTTATACCTAAAAGGTGTCGCCCGATCACGTTAGGTCGTTTTTGGATTATAAAAAATGAAATAAATGAAACCAGTAAAAAAAGGAAAACTTTATTATTATTTTTAAAGAAAAATCATATTATTCACTTATTCACAATAATCAGCGTAACTACTAATGTTTGTTTCAATACGCTAAAAAATATAAATAATAAAAATATGGCATATAATTATATCTCAGCATATATTTTAATAAAATGGGGTAAACATTATCATTAACTTTTACAAGACACGAAATTATCCTAAATAGGAATGTTTTTAAAAAATAAATAAAGTAAAAAGAAGAGAAAAGCATCGAAATAGCGAGCGCTTAACAGATAGGCGAAGAGTTCCGTACCGGTTCTTTCTTATTATTAACTACACTCTTAAAGAAATGGACGGCATTATTGGTTACGATATTTTTCAAATCCCTTTCGATAACCGATGAAACTCTTTCGAAAACCTGTTCGAACCTAATTACATCTTCTCCTCCTTCTAATGTTTCCCGCGGATAAAATTCGTCGATTTTTAAGCTGCTGTAAAGGTATCTGAACAACGTACTGATATCAAATATGCCGTATACTTCTTCTTTAGGTAGGCCCAGTTCCCTCTCGACGATGAGCATCAGATCCCTCAGAGTAAAGTCGCCGATATCCTCTTCGTTTTTAACGTCGAATAATAATTCTTCATTCAGATCGATAAAATCCTCAAAGTCGTATTCAAACGTTTCGCAGTACTCTTTAAGAATGTCGATCGTAACCACCGATTTACTTTTATTTTCGTCGACAAGATAATAATCGAAATCCTTTCGGAAATACTCCACGGTTCTTTCAGCTAGGGCGTAATTGTACTTCAATAATTTCTGACTGAGCGGAATGTTCCCCCTTTTTCCTCCTCCGAGCGTGAAGAAGTACACTCGCGCGTATTTCGAGTCTCGTTCGCGAACTACTTTTGAAACTCCGCGGTCGGCAAATTCTTGGACTAGCCGGTTTATGAGTTCGATTTTTCTAGGCTCCCGCAGCTCGTTGCAAAGAAAAAAAATAAAAAAGAGCGGAATAACCAGGTTTTCCATCCGCGATATAAAATCTTCGCCTCGGAAGCGCTCTTTTTCTTTTAGCAATGGGGCCGAGAGAATTTCTTTCACACGCTCTTTCCATTGCGGTTGATCCGAGTGCGCACCGGCGGTAGCGTTAATACAATTCAGAATCCTTCGCGTGCATTCTGTTAAGGGTTGCAATTTCATAAATAGGGGCCAAACGCTCCACAACCCGGCTAAGTGGATGTACGGATACTTGACTCTGGAATTCCTCAGAACGCTGTAGGAGCAGAGCGATGTGAAGAATTCGGTCTGGATAAGCGGCTTAAGAATATCTATCACTTCGGGCGTGAACACCGGAACGACGGCGTTAAACTGGAGACCTTTTTCGAGTTCGATGCTAGAATCTTCATCGCCGTCGTCGTTGTTAAGTTTGGAATCTAACATCGTACAATTCACGAATGGGTAGGTATCGTCTTTTCCGCACAGCTTTACTCGCATCTTCCAAATGGATTCTTGAAATCTTCTGTCGACGAAGATCGGAACGCCGATTAAGGGAAAGTTTTTGAAGATACATATTTTTTCTGTTTCTAACATAAGGTGTAAAAAGCGGTCGAGAAGATATTTAAGCGTAGAACGAAATGTAAAGAGGCACCGATTTTCCGAAATTTGTCTCTCGGGAATTTCGCGCACCCTATGAGCTATAGATTTCCAGGCTTCGTCGAATTCTCGCCTGATGTTTTCGCTAAATTCCCCTTCTTCTATCGATCCGTAGCACGAATTCCAATTCGAATCGTCTTTCGAAGGCAGTAGGAAATCTGCGAATGTCGTCTGTTTTTTCTCACCTTCTATATTGTTCCTCCCGAATATTTCCGAAACCGACCAAATGCGCTTCTTGCATTCATACTGCCTTTTTCGCAAATGAAATTCATAAATATCTCCCTCGACGAGCGTCTTTCTTATAACTGGCGCTCTGAGCAAAGAGCCCAATTCTTTCATTTCGACGTCGACGGCTCCTTTGACCACGATATTCATAACGTGTACGCTTTGTACCATTTTCTGCATCTCGTAGCGCATCGCCTTCGTTCCCAGACGGTATCGAAATCGTTCTTTGGCGTGGAAAGACCATCGTTCGAACATTTTGCGAAGGATATCCAAATCCACGTATTTCCCTTTTCTGACGAAACGCGGGCTTAAATCGTAATTCTCTTGCTGTTGTTGCGCTGCTCCCGATTTAAACGCCGCCGTCATCGTCAGAGACGATTCGAGAGTTTCCGGGTCCGACTGAAAGTATAAATATTCGTCTAACGATGAAATGGCGCTGCACTTTTCTTCGATCGGCAATGGCGTGTTGTATATAGGATCGTCGAATATCGGCCGTAGATATCCGGAGGGTTGAAATGTTACGGATTCGAGTCTATTCTCTACGATTCGCTCATCCACGATAGATATCTCGGAAGCGAACTCGACCACTGAATGAATTTTTCTATCTCCTAGGTCAACTTCGTAAATGTTGAGGGTTACCACGTTCGCCATGACGATTCTTTATCTTCGTTTGTGATAATAAATGAATGTTTATTCAATCGTGGTCGATAAGAGCAATGCTGCACACGAACAGCCGCGCGCTTTTTATACATATCGAAAATCGATAATAATAATAATAATATATAAATATTTAAAAATGTTTTTTATTAAATAATTTAATTATAATTATTCACCTATCGATGAATAATTACAGAATCAATATGTGACGTCAGTCGCGAATATGGAAAAAATTTATAAAAATCCGATAATAAAATATCATCATTATCATCATTTGGTCACAATTGAGGCTCGAGTGAGAACGATTTTATAAATAATACTATATTTTTTAAATAAAAAAATAATTTTTTGACGCGTAATTGTTTTATTTAAAGCGATGTTTTGCTATCCTTTCATCGCAGAACGGACCTAAAAAATGAATCGAAAGCATAACAAGAGAGAAAATAGTTTTTGGTCATTAGTCGTCTCTGAAATTTCAACAACGATAGCCCCCACGAGCGTGTGTTTCAGAGGTAGTATAATTCCGGGATTATCTTATCTTACGTATATAAAAAATAATGGACAGAATTACCAGCAAACGAGGATACGATTTAATCACCGATGACGCCAACGCGCTTAGAGAAGAAGATGATGATGATGATGATGATGATGATGATCACGATGTCGAGACCGTAGACGAACTTGTTTTAGACAACGATCAGATCGATCAATATCTAGTCCTTCCGCTATCCACGAACGTTAAAACGATCAAAATATACTGGCGAAACCGCTCGACCATCATCGATATCGATAGCCTATTATCTCTAATTTTTAAAACGAATGCCGAGAAACTAGAATTGATCATAGATTATTCGGTAGAGAGGGAATTATTACCTAAGCACGCTTCGTTTCCCAAAAAGAGCATTAAAACGCACGAGCCCTGTAGGAAGTGCGTGGGCAAAAATTTTTTGAGCTTTATCGTGGCGGTTGATATCGAAGGCGAGAGGTTGATCGAATGGAAGTTTACCGAGGGGTCCGGGAGTAAGAAACGCTTCAAATATCTGAAAGAAGATTGCTCGATATTGGACAAAAAATTCGACGAGCTTCTGGATCTCGGGGACAAACGATGCGAGATCGAAATTCCGTTTTGTCATTTATGCCTCGGGATTCGCGTGGTATTAACATCGGTCATGAGTGACGCGTTCAGGCGCTCTTATAATTACGGGTGTCGATGCCTTTCTTTTCATAGCGTCATCGGAAAAGAAATACTAGCTCTGTGGGACGTCAAAAAGTTTCACAACGTCCTGGAAAATAAGGCCGAAGAGAATAACGGTTTCGTCGAACTGAGGATGACGAATTTCTGCGATTTTAACGTTATTTTCGGGGCTAACGAGAAGGTGAATAAACCTTTTCAGTTCACGAACGTTCGTAAGTTGAAAATGGTTCCCGACGAGGACTACGGGAGGTGGAGAAATTTGAACGAATTACTGATAAATAAAGAACTAGAAATGAATTTTTTAAAGGCTTTTCCGAACCTCGAAAGTTTAGAAATTAGGTGTGACGCGAACTCTTCTTTAAATCTGGTATTAAGAAACGCCAAAAGCGCCGTCGACCTAGATACACCACCCCTACCGTTGAGTGAAAAATTAGAGGAATTGAGAATTTATTTTTGCGATGACTTGTATCATACCCTCGAGGTCTTCCCAAGCCTTCGAAAAGTAACCGTCTTTCTCGATCGACTCAACGTCCAAAATTTTAACCTTCACCGCATTTTCGGAATCGGACAAACTTTAGATACCCTCGAATTGAATTTCGACCATTTTTGCGAAATGGAAGAGAAGGGGGTTTCATTACTCCCTCATTTTTGCAACGATCTCTGTAATAGGAGGTTCCCCATCGAGAAAGTTTTAATAAGCGCGAATGACTCCCGAGGCTCTCCAATTTTTTGCATTTGCCTAAAATTACTTACTAGGGGCGGCGCGATATTCCACAAGATGAAAAACCTCTTCTCCCGCCGATCCCTCATAGACGCTTTGTTTGAGGACTTGGATTCTTTGAAACAATCGTCTCCCGCACACCTTAAAATAGACCCTTCAATTTATGACGATATTATGTTTTTTAATAGGCTCGTTTATTTAGCCGAGTATAAAATAAAAGAACGAGAGAAATAATGAAGGTGGTGTAAATAAAAATACGCATAAATATATACTCGAATTCATTTATTATTTACTCATGATTGTACATTTGATAATAAAATTAAATTTTTACTGGAATAAAAATGTTTGATTTACCCCCAAAAAATTATATTAATAGGTTGATGATGATGATGATGATGATGATGATGATGATGATGATGATGATGATGATGATGATGATCAAAAAACTAAACCGAGAATAAAAAACGTTCCTTCGCTTCATCAGATCGGGTATTCGTTTAAATTAAAAATTACAGTTTCGATTACGCGGTTTTTCAATTCTCTTTTTATATCGCGAACCATCCCCCAGTAGGCGCCCTCGAAAGAAATCACCTTTTCTTCTAACTTGACTCTTCGACCAGCGTGTAAGCTATGATAAACGTACCTAAACAGGTTTTTGTAATGGAATATTCGACTCAAAGCTTTTTCCGGCAAATTCAATCGAGCGGTGGCGATAAACCGAAGGTCTTTCAAATTGAAGTCGCCGATGTTCTCTTCGTTTTTCCATTCGAACACAAATTTTTCCTTTAGCGCGCAATAAAGTTTCGTTTCCTCGAATTTGCGGCACCTTTCGGAAAAGCGTTTGAATTTTTCTATCGCCTCTCTAGGGTCTCTAATTTTGTAGAAAAATTCCTTTCGAAAATCGTTGGCTATATCGACGCTCAACTTACGGGAACAGTCCCCCAGCCCGTGACAAAGCGAACGAGTTCCTTCGTCGTCGACTAGTTCCCAAATCACGGAGAAGAAATAATTTCGAACGTTCGCAAAAGGATCTCTCGATCGTAATATAGCGACGTGGCGATCGACGAATTCTCTGACCAGCAGTTCGAAAATTCTAAGCGCACTTCGTTTTTCAATTTCGTCGCGATATATATACGCGAAAAATACGGGTTTTCCCAAATTCTGCGAAACGATTTCGAAAACGAAGCCAACGTCGTTGCGCTCAGTTCCCAAGGCCAATTCGGGGGATAAAATTAGCATCCTCTTGTACGCCTCGTGACGGGGGAGATCTAGAAAAGCGAGGGCCGTCGCGCAAACCCATTTCAATTGATTTCGAATGTAATCTAGCTGGTGTTCTTCGAGCATAAGCTGAATTCCTACGCACGTCAGCGAGGCTAAATGGGCGTCTTCATGGACCACGCGCGGGTTCTTGTAAACACAGAAAGTGCAGATCGACGAGAATACATTGGTCCTTAAAAGAGGTTTAAGAAGATCCGCCACCTTCGGAGAGTAAACCGGGACCACCGCGTTGAATCTCGTGGTTTTGTCAAGCGACGCGAACTTTTTTCGTTTCTCGTTGGAGGCGGTATTCAATATCTTTTGGCTCACTATCGGGTATATATTTTTTTTATCGCTTAGCTTCGCTCGAAGCTTCCAGGGGTTTTCTTGAGTGGCGCCGTCTATCACGGCCGATATCGCAAAACCGGTGATGGGGAAGTATCCGAGAAATGTTAATTTCCCCAATTCCAATAACTTGAGCACCGGCGCTCTCGGGTCGAGGAGCTCTTGAACCGTGGAATCGAAAGTCACGACGCACTGATTTTGGGAAATTTCCTCCTCCGGGATTTCGGATATTCTAGTCTTCAACGACTCCGCTATGTTAACGAAAATGCGCTTGTCGCATACGCTAAAATCCAACTCCGTTCTGTTCGCGAAGAGACTTAAGACCTCGTTGGAAGGTAATATAAGATCCTCGAATAAATTATATTCCGATGATGAAACTAGCGGCCCCGGCGGCAACCCGAATAAACCGAGAATAGAAGAAATAAACCCCGTGCATTCGGAATACAATCTGATCAAATCCAATTCGTGACTTTCACCTCCGCTGGTCTTCGAAGAGCTTTTTTTCAATTTCTTCATTCGAATCGCGAAACCACGATTGACCATTCGCATCATGATGTAAACGCTGTCGTGCATTTTGCGCTTCTCGAAAAGCATTACTTTTTCGTAGGATCGAAACTGAATAATTCGTTCAACGATGCGTGAACGCCAATGACGAAATGTTTTATTCAAAAGTTTCTCTAGATCAAAATCGCTCCCTTTTTGAACTATTTCGAGACGCAATGCGTGGCGTTTATTCGATTTGAGCAGATCCATTTTTAGCGAAGATGCGAGAGATTCCGGAACCATCCGAAAATACACGAACTCTTCGAGCGTGTAAACCTTAGAAATTTTCTCGTAAACGGAGTATCCGTGGGTGTCGTAGTCCTCGAGAAGCGGTCTCAAATATCCTTGCGGCGAAAATTCCACGAAATCGTAGCCGTCTTCGCTCATCGTGACGTTATTAGAGGTGTCATTTGTTATCGACCATAAGTCTGTAATAGATATCGGCGACGCGAATTCCAGAATAGCATCGCGAGGTTTACCGTTATGGCCGAGGACTTCGTAGATGTTGATTTTCACCGACGCCATGGAAAAATGCCTTAAATGCCACTCCATCCTCCGAGCGCGAGCGTATTTGGCAAACTTGGACGAAAAAGAAGGTCGATTTACTTATTATAGTTTCAATCCAACAATATTTCAAGTAGAATCGAACGGCTCACTCGGCAAGAACAGCATTATTTTATTTTCCCCCTGCGAGCGAGAGCGTGAGATATACGTGTGTGTTGATACCTGTGATTCGCAGTATTACTTCGCACTTGATTATAACCTACGTTTAATTTAAAAAATATTATTTTTTAATATAAAAAATTATTACATAAAAATAAAATAATAATAAAGTAGTCTATAGAAATAATAAAAATGCGTTAAGACACCCACGGCTTTCCATATCCCTTCCTCCTATTTTCTTTCCCCCCCTCTTCCGCCTTAGACGGATCCAAAAAAAAGGAAAATGGCCTTATGGATGACCGCTTTTTTCGGGATTACTTTAAGTTTCGATTCCACCCGTTTGCGAGCATCTTCGTAGGATAAAAATATATTTTTTTTCATCTCCCTGTTTCGCGCTTCTAGAAAACTCGCGATTCGTAAAAATGCGATAAACGCAGACGACCTCGTAAATGCACATATTTATCGACGCGGAGAAGGAAAAATAAATACACTGACCGGTTTTGATATTATCAATATATTGTTATTTTTTATTTATCGTTGCTCATCTCAATTCACTTACGTAGTTAGAATTTAAAGTCTTTTACCCTATTTTTATGCAAAATTGATTTTTCGCATACGATAACGGCTTTATCTTTTAATAATTCTTTCGCCTTATCGGCCAAAACCACTCCCGAATTCTCGTTTACGAATATATTTTCGTTTTTACTGCTACTACCGCTAATATTTATTCTTTCGTTGTTGTTCTCGATATTGGCTTTGAAGAGATTCTTCTTCTCGATGGAAACGACTATGGGGGTTAAAGTAAAGTCGTCGACGAAAAAAAAAATATTAGAATACATCATGTCCCAGAATTTTCCGTCTTGACCCACCCTACTGATAGAGAAATCGGACGGGGAAAATAGGAGACTGCTGTCCGCCTCCCCGTTTTTGATGCTGCCTTTCATCGGATGCTCGATGGGTTTCACGTACCAAATGACGCCGTTTAACATTTCCTTAATTTGTTGGGCCGATTCGTGGGCGTCGGTGGCGTGGGAAATATTATTATTGTTTTTAATCACCTTCAAAGCCTTCTCGTTCAGCGTTTCTTCTCGTCGCCTCTCGTTCGAGGGCACGGAGATGCGCTCCCTCGTTGAAAAAATACCCTTTTTCGCGGAAATAAGTCTCTGAACCGTAGCGTGATCGTTGAAATATCGAAAAGTGGCATCCATCTGCCCGTGGGTTAGATGAATACTTCCGAAGAGTTTAAAGTATTTCGTGAAAGCGCTTTTCGATTTCCTATCGCTTCCGATTTCGGAAACCGTTTTGAGGAGTGAGTCGGCGAGCATGCTGAAAGCCGACACCCTAAAAATGTGAGCAAGCTCGTGAGAGTTGGTTATCAAATGTAGCTTGGCAATTTCTATACGGTCTTTTAAAGGCTTTTTCAAAAAAATGTCGTTATCGAAATCTTCGTTCTTATTGTCATCGCGACCTTCGGTAGCGGGCGGTCCCGAAAATCTAGGTATTCCGAAATTTACGAAATCGCAGAGAATCATATTTTTAATTAAATTTTCCTGCCCTCGAGACGAATTCGGAAAAATGTTATCCCCAAAATCCAAATTGCAGTATCCGACCAGAATATACAGAGCGTAAAACGCCAGGTCTCCGATATTCAAAATGCGATACTGAACAGAGACATCCCCAACCGACTCATCACTACGACGACCACCGCCGCCGCCGCTGATCGATGATTCCTTAAACGTTATAAAAAATTCGTTGAAAGGCGAATGCAGCCACAAATTTTCTACATCCGAGGGAACGGGGGCTTCCATATTTATATTACCGCTCTCTTCGTAATAAAAGGGATATCTCAACCGT
>JABUQX010011062.1:0-2500 GCA_015478945.1 Trachelipus rathkii | reverse complement strand
AGAGGTCTATATGAAATCCATAGAATAAGAAAAGTTACTCATAGAATTGGGCACTGCCGCAAGGTGCGAACTTTAACAAAATAAACATATATATCAACAATGTTTCTGAAAGTTTCTGAATATTTTTTGAAGCGACCTAATCTTCAAATGAAATAGTTTAATCCTTTACTGTCCATCTATTTGACTCTAGACTTTGATTAGTGTTATATCTCATACCTCTGACCTAGATTAGCGTTCTGTTTCTCACCCCATACTTAGATTAGTGTTATATTTCTCACCTCAGACTTAGACTAGTGTTCTATGACTCACCCCAGATTAGTGCCATATCTCTCACCCCAGACCTAGATTAGTGTTCTATGTCTCACCCCAGACCTAGATTAGTGTCATATCTCTCACCCCAGACCTAGATTAGTGTTCTATGTCTCACCCCAGACCTAGATTAGTGTTACATCTCACACCCCAGACCTAGATTAGTGTCCTATGTCTCACCCCCAGACCTAGATTAGTGTTATATCTCTCATTCCAGACCTAGATTAGTGTTATATCTTTCACCACAGACCTAGATTAGTGTTCTATTTCTCACCTCAGACCTAGATTACTGTTATATCTGTCACCCCAGACCTAGATTAGTTTTATATCCCTATGATTGGAAATCTGTACTAGTATTTTTAGGATTACTCTAATTGAGTAATCCTAAAAATACTGCATAGTGCATTAGATAGTGCATTAAAATTCAAAAATAATTTGTTCGCCAATTCCGATTTCAGTTTTTTTTCTCCGGTTTCGTGTCCGAACATTTGGCCGACAGACATTTGGCAGACGGAGATGTAGCCGAAAATGAATTGTTAGGTTAGGTCAGGTCAAGTCAGGTTAGGTTTGGTTTGGTTAAGATAGGAAATAAATATTTATTGTTTAACAACTATTTTCATTTTCTGCCCGCATGTTCATTCGGCTAATTATCCGTCGACCAATTGTCATTCTGGCCAATTGTCCTGGTACCTCCGGTTCAGAATGCTTTTCCAAAAATCTTTTAATGACTTCCATTCCGGTCCATCAAAATTTACCGATCCCGTAGTTTGCAATTCCAAATTCCCTTTTGTATCTCTATAATAAATAAAGCAATCCGTTTAATGCATTGTCTATATAATTATAACATGCTGTTTATTATTTTTCTTAAAATAAATATTTTAAAACAAAGGTCAAGTCTTCAAGTTTTCTTGGCCACCTCGTTGCCAAATGCCTCACTTTTTTTTTTCACATTATATATATATATATATATATATATATATATATATATATATATATATATATATATATATATATATATATATATATTTATACATATAGATTTATATATTTATATTTTATATATCCTTATATATATATATATATATATATATATATATATATATATATATATATATATATATATATATATATATATATATAATATATATTTATATAAATACAATATATATATTTATATATTATATTTTATTTATAATTTATATTTCTATTTATATTTATATAATAATATAACAATAATAATATATATATAATAATAATATATATATATAATAATAATAATAATAATATATATATATATATATATAATATATATAATAATATATATATATATATATAATATATATATATATATATATATATATATATTTATATTTATATTTATATATATATATATATATATATATATATATATATATATATATATATATATATATAATATATATATATATATGTATATATATATATGCTATATATAATATATATATGTGTGTGTGTGTGTGTGTGTGTATCAATGATGTGTGTGTGTGTGATCGCCGTGTGCAGAATATGGAGAATGTTGAATAATAATTTGTGGGAAAAGAACTGTGATGTGATGGATGTATTTATTGACTGAAACAGGAGCAGGAATTGGTGAGGACAGAGTGGTGTGAGGTAAAATATTATTGTGTGCTGGCAGGTGAGATGAATGATAGGGAGAGAAGAGGAGTTGCGATTCGATAGACTGATTTATGACCTGAGCTATAGTGTATTTTGTGTGTGAGTACTGAATACTAATGGTTAAATTTGTTTGAAAGGTTAAAGTTTCTGTGGTTGTAGCATATATGGTCCATCTGAGGTGAATGTAAGGAGAGCAGATTTTTCTAGAGCAATCTGAACTGTGTTTTGAACTGGGTGAAAGTAGGACTTCAAGGGAGTATTGTGTTGACGACTTAGATGGGTGGATAAGTAATCTAAAGAGGGATGGTATAACAGGTGCTTTTGGGGTTACAGGAGAAAATGAGAATGTTAGGAAGGTAATTGATTTTATGAGGAGAGAAGATATGTGTGTAGTAATACCCATCCACAGAAACACAAGACTATCCATAAATAACATACAGGAGTTGGAGTAAGTAAGAGTGGTGTTGAAATGAGATTATGAATAATTTTATGTCATTAGAAAGATATGTTGAAGTATATGATGAGTTAAATCAGT
>JABUQX010011061.1:20000-25553 GCA_015478945.1 Trachelipus rathkii | reverse complement strand
TGAAGAAGGAGTCTGACTCAGAGGAGTAGAATGTGACAGATGCACCGGTGTTGGCTCCGGTGCGGTGCCGAGTTATTAAATATTTGTGTAATGATACAATGTTGGTGTCTTTATATATGTTATTGGGCCTGTAGATTTCGAAAATAATGGTTTCAGACCCAAGAAATAAAAATAAATAAATAAAAAATAAATAAATAAAATTCTTATTCTTTTTATGTTTATTACTTAAAAAATTTGGTGTTTAACATACCCAAAGCAGTAAATCACTAAATCAAACCACCCATCCCCCCCCTCCTGCCACCCTCCTGACCATCTGTGATCTATTATCTATTGATTAAGGTCACATTTCGACTATCATTCAAAAACATAACATAAAAAATCAAGTTCTTTATACAAACATCAACCAATATATGCTGACGTAACAAGTTTTCACAGTAATAAAGCTTACTTAGCATCACCTGAACTATGAATATAACCCACAACGAGAAACTTAGCCCATCTTAAACAAGAAATAAATGTTAACATTAACAAAGGACCACACTTAACACCAGAAAGTAACTAACATAACATCCAAAAACGTAACTTATTCCACACTCTGTCAAGCCTGTCTCTAACATAACAATGTTAATTTTACATTAAAATAGTAATATTTAACAAAAATTTACCATAACCGTTGTGATAATTATTCATACAGACCAAATGAGTATACTACTAACGTAAACAAAGTTTTCAGTATTAATTAAAGTCAACAAACATTATCAGAGCTAAGAATATAGTACAAAGCAAACCATGCCCAATTCTTAAGCAAGAATAAACTGCTAAACATTAACAAAGATTCACATACAACCTACAGCACTAATCCATTTAATGCATATCTCTGTAGAGAAACTTAAAAAGTCCATGGAAGAAGTTTTCATCAATAACCTTTACTTCATATAGGTTATTGATGAAAACCTCTTCC
This sequence comes from Trachelipus rathkii, assembly GCA_015478945.1. Classification (NCBI taxonomy): domain Eukaryota; kingdom Metazoa; phylum Arthropoda; class Malacostraca; order Isopoda; family Trachelipodidae; genus Trachelipus; species Trachelipus rathkii. The sequence continues at coordinate 24,592 of JABUQX010011061.1, read as the reverse complement.
ATGAACCAAGAGATCTTGAAACATCATTCGAAATGCTTGCTAATGAAGTCATTGATGCTATATTCCAACCCTCATACGAATCCTATCATAGTCTAATACATCCGTATGAGGGTTGGAATCAATTTCACTTTTGACGAAATTGATTCCAATCCTCATACGGTTTGTAACAGACTATGATAGGATCCGTATGAGGGTTTGAATCAATTTCACTTTTGGTGATGATCAGTCACCTGACTGGAAATACTATGTAAAGGTCCTCGTAAAGAGGACATTCGTAGGAGCAGAATGAGAGGTCATCATACCAACACAGCGAAAAATGTCTTACTGACGAAATTCGTGTGTATAAACAGTCCTAAAAGGTAACGAGATTCTTTCTTTCGACCAATCAGAAGAAAGTAAACAAGAATACGACGCACGAACGAACCATATCAGCTCAAAGGGGTATATATTCTCGTTAGACAACAACAACAACAAACAAACACAACAACAACAACAACAACAACAATAAACAGTCCAAAAATAAGTTCTTTAATATACCAACCACTAGAATAAGCATAACATTAGCCAAAATTGTAGGGCAAACCTTAACATTACCCAAACAAAAACTTAATCTTGCTTTTTTTTTCCCCAACGTTTTCTAGCAACCATCATCGTCGGTTAACACATAATATCTTACAAAAAACTTCATCATTTCTCTAACAAATCAGTGTATTTTCACAATTGTCATATTAATATTTAACATAACGTACCTAACTACGAATAAACAGTCTTCATTAACCAAGAGTATCTAAAGCAACACATAACCTTCCGAGAGAAAACCCAGGGGGATGTGCTCCTTGTAACACCTAACGCTTTCATGAGGTAACATGAAATATTTTTATCCTTACCCTATTTTAGACCCCGCCCCCCTTTCAGAAAATATCATTTCAAAACTGTTAGATTAAGCAACAGCGCATCATACAGAGGCGATTTGATAGCACTGTAAGCACTGTAAGCACTACTTGGAGATCACCCCAGAGAGATGCACGAAGACCCATCTCGGGGGTACCCCGAAGGGGGGTGTAAGCGGTAAGGTCACAACCCAAAGGGTTGTGCCCTTATGTAACCGCTTACACCCCCCTTCGGGGTACCCCCGATCAAAGATACCAGCATCTCGACCTATGAATTAACACCATCTTCATCAATGTGTCACTCGTTTTGAGTATAACATCATTTGAACTATGAATAAACATAGACATTAGCAAAATTCTAGGGCAAACCTAACATTACCCAACAAAAACTTAATCTAGGCTCACGTTTCTAACACATCATCGTCGGTTAACACAGTAATATCTTACAAAAACTCATCATTTCTCTAACAAATCAGTGTTATTTTCACATTGTCATAGTAATATTTAACATAACGTACCTAACTTACGAATAAACAGTTTTCATTAATCAAGAGTATCTAAAGCAACACATAACCTTCCGAGAGAAAACCCAGGGGGATGTGCTCCTTGTAATACCTAACGCATTCATGAGATAACATGAAATATTTTTATCCTTACCCTATTTTAGACCGCCCCCCCTCCCAGCAATATCATTTCAATATACTGTTAATTTAGCAACAGCGCATCAATTACAGAGCGATCTTAGATAGCACTGTAAGCACTGTAAGCACTACTTAGATCACCCCGGAGAGATGCACGAAGACCCATCTCGGGGTACCCTGAAGGAGGGTGTAGCGGTAAGCCACAGCCCCTTTGGCTCAGCAACAGCTAATGCAGTATTATCCAACAAAATCCCTTAACAAAGCGATCAATCTATCAAAGATACCAGCATCTCGACCTATGAATTGACACTGTCTTCATCAAAGTGTCACACGTCTCTAGTATAACATCATTTGAACTATGAATAAACGTAGACATTAGCAAAATTCTCGGACAAACCTGACATTACTCAACAAAAACTTAACCTAGACTCATGTTTCTATCACATCATCGTCAGGTAACACAGTAATATCTTACAAAACTCATCATTTCTCTACCAAATCAGTGTTAATTTCACCCTGTCATAGTAATATTTAACATAACGTACCTAACTTACGAATAAACAGGTTTCATTAACCAAGAGTATCTAAAGCAACACACCACATCCCGAGAGAAAACCCAAGGGGATGAGCCCCTTGAAAGGGTGTGAATCCTGAGAGGGGGGATCACCCCGAAGGGTGTAAGCGGGTTTTGAGCCTCAGCCCTAAGGTCTTAGGCCTTACCCCTCCGAAGGCCTTACCCTACCTCATGAAAGTCGTTAGGTTTCGTTAACAAGGAGCACATCTCCCCTGGGTTTTCTCTCGGAAGCGTTATGTGTTGCTTTAGATACTCTTGATTAATGAAAACTGTTTATTCGTAAGTTAGGTACGTTATGTTAAATATTACTATGACAATGTGAAAATAACACTGATTTGTTAGAGAAATGATGAGTTTTTGTAAGATATTACTGTGTTAACCGACGATGATGTGCTAGAAACGTGAGCCTAGATTAAGTTTTTGTTGGGTAATGTTAGGTTTGCCCTAGAATTGTGCAGAGGCCGTTAGCATATATTCGTTGGTTGGTATATAAAGAACTTATTTTTGGACTGTTATTGTTGTTGTTGTTGTTGTTGTTGTTGTTGTTGTTGTCTAACGAGAATATATACCCCTTTTGAACTGATATGGTTCGTTCGTGCATTGTATTCTTGTTTACTTTCTTCTTGGTTGAAAGAAAGAATCTCGTTACCTTTTAGAGCTGTTTATACATCCGAATTTCGTCAGTAAGACATTTTTCGCTGTGTTGGTATGATGACCTCTCATTCTGCTCCTACGAATGTCCTCTTTACGAGGACCTTTACATAGTATTTCCAGTCAGGTGACTGATCATCACCAAAAGTGAAATTGATTCAAACCCTCATACGGATCCTATCATAGTCTGTTACAAACCGTATGAGGATTGGAATCAATTTCGTCAAAAGTGAAATTGATTCCAACCCTCATACGGATGTATTAGACTATGATAGGATTCGTATGAGGGTTGGAATATAGCATCAATGACTTCATTAGCAAGCATTTCGAATGATGTTTCAAGATCTCTTGGTTCATGGAAGAAGTTTTCATCAATAAACCTTAACTTCATAGGTATGACGTTCCATTGACTTTTTAAGTTTCTCTACAGAGATATGCATTAAATGGATTAGTGCTGTAGGTTGTATGTGAATCTTTGTTAATGTTAGCAGGTAATGGGTTAAGATGGGCATGGTTTGCCTTTGTACATTTATTCTTAGTTCTGATAATGTTATGTTGACTTTATTAATATGAAAACTTTTACGTTAGCATACTTTTGCCTGTCTGTATGATAATTACACACGGTTATGGTAAATTTTTTGTTAAAAAATCCAATGTTAATGTAAAATTAACATTTATGTTAGAGACAGGCTTGACAGAGTGTGAATAAGTTACGTTTTTGGATGTATGTTATTACTTACTGGTTGTTAAGTGTGGTCCTTTGTTAATGTTAACCATTTGTTCTTGTTTAAGATGGGCTAAGTTTCTCGTTGTGGGTTATATTCGTAGTTCAGATGATGCTAAATAAGCTTTTTATGGTGTTGAAATTATCGTTAAACAGCTTTATATTGATGATGTTTGTATAAAGAACTTGATTTTATGTTATGTTTATTGAAAATGATACTCGAAATGTGACCTTAATCAATAGATCAATAGATCACAGATGGTCAGGAGGGTGGCAGGAGGGGGGCTGGATGGTGGTTTGATTTAGTGATTTACTGCTTTAGGGTATGTAAAAACGTAAATTTGTAAGTTATAAACATAAAAAGAATAAGAAATTTTATTTATTTATTTATTTATTTATTTATTTTTTATTTCTTGATGGTTCTGAAACCATTATTTTCGAAATCTACAGACCCAATAACATATATAAAGACACCAACATTGCATCATTACACAAATATTTAATAACTCGGCACCGCACCGGAGCCAACACCGGTGCATCTGTCACATTCTACTCCTCTGAGTCAGACTCCTTCTTCATTCTTTCCCTCCTTATTCATCTTTCATCCTTCTTCATTCCTCCTTTGTTTTTTGCACTCTGTGCTCTTTTTTCAGTCGGGACCCCCCTAATGGGGGGTCCTAGACACCCTATACGGTCTTATAACCCTAATATTCGAACTCTACGACCTCGATAACACATATAAGGACACCAACATTGTTGTTATACGACTGTTTATTAACTCGGCACCGCACCGGCTCCAGCACCGGTGCCACTACAAACTCTGAATCCTTCCTCCTTCCTCATTCTTCATCCTTCCTCCTTTCTTCCTTTCTTCCTTTCTTCCTTCCTCCTTCCTCCTTTCCTCCTCCTTCTTCCTTTCTTCTTCTTCTTCTTCCTCTGTTTTGCATTCCATGCATTTCTTCTTCTTCTTTTTTCAGGAAGGGACCCACCTCCGGCGGGGTCCCTGGACTCCGAAACCGAACCCAACTCCGACTCCGACTCCGAATCCGACTCCGACTCCGACTCCGACTCCGACTCCGTCTCCTCCAGCCTTTCTCTGAGTTTCAGTCTTC
>JABUQX010011060.1:12500-17880 GCA_015478945.1 Trachelipus rathkii | reverse complement strand
TATAATATATATATAAATAATATAAATATATATAAATATAAATATATTATAATATTATATAAATATATCATATATATTATATATATATTATTAATAAATAATATATATATATAATATTATATAATATATATTATATATATTATATATATATATATTTATATAATATATATATATTATATATAATATATATATATATATATATATATATATATATATTATATATATATATTATAGTGATAGTCACAATAAAATATATTGCATTTTTTTAAACCACAATTGAAAAAAAATGCGTATAGGGTAAACATTTTTTATTGAATTTTTAAATTCATTCATGATTCAATTTTAAATATCTTTTTATTATTGTTTTGATATGGTAATGTTAAGTACTGAATAATAATTTTTATTCTAGCATTTTTTATGCCTTATTTTTGAAAATATACTTGTCTCTAGTGAAATTTGTACGATTTTGAGAGCTATTACTTCACTCTCTCTCGTCTCTCTCTCTCTCTCTCTCTCTCTCTCTCTCTCCTCCTCTCCTTCTCTTCCTCTCTCTCTCTCTCATCTCTCTCTCATAAAGAAATCGCTCTCACTCTCTCTCTCATCTCTCTCTCTCTCTCTCTCTCTTCGTTCTCTCTCTCTCTCTCTCTCTCTCTCTCTCTCTCTCTCTCTCTCTCTCTCTCTCTTCTCCTCTCTCTCTCTCTCTCTCTCTCTCTCTTGCTGAGGAACGTAAAAAGCTGCTTTTGTATTAGATCAATTTTACAGAGTGATATCTGAAAGATGTTTGTGGGCTTTTGTTATTACTTTTATTTTAAGCATTTTGTATCTAAGATTGAAAAGTAAAAGATTTTTAAAATTGGTATTGTATTTAAACTTTAATTAAAAAAACTTGGTCAAATGTTTGGCTTGGGCTGAGCCCATGTTCAACCCCCCTCAAAATGTGAAAGAGAAAAATTCGAATTTCACACCGATTTTGACCCTATAAACATTAACTGTAAGCTTTTCCGTTTCTAAAACGTGTTATCGGGTAAGTTTTTCTGTGTCTATATGATTCTTTAGTACTCTCAATTTGAAGAAAGGCCATGTTTGGCATTTAGAGTTCACCCTCTACAATTTTTTTCGAAATGACTTCAAATTTGAAAATATGCATAGAGGGGTCCATTACCTACAATAGTTACATAGAAAACGTTTTCGATTTTATGAGTTTTGCTGCTCAGCCTTGTCCCATTTCCAAAAACTCATTTTTTTTTTATTGAAAAGGGAAAATTTGATATATTTTTTTTCTGGTCATGCGAAGTGATGAATTTTCAGGGGCATATGAAGTCGGAGAGATGCACATTGTTTATTTGATATTTTCTTGTAAGTATGCCCAATTAGATTTGGATTTTCCTTGAAACAAATTTTCCAAAAAAATTTATTTGAAAATTTTTTAAAAATTTTCTTTTGAGTATACCAAAAAAATATTTAAATAAAAAAGATGCATCTTGCTCAACTGTACAAGCTCTGAAAATTTGATGCTGATCGGATGAGAGAAAAAAAATTATAAATATTTCACTTGTCCTAAATTCCAAAAAAAAAGAATGTTTGGAAATTGACAACGCTTGAGCACCAAAACTCAAAAAATCAAAAAATTCTTTTTTTGTAAGTAATGAACCCATCTATGCATATTCAGTTTGAATCACTTCGAAAAAAAATTCCTGGAATGTTGATCGCGAAGAAATGTAAAGAACCTTGAATTTGAAAATGAAAATCTGAAGAATGTTTTCAGTCACAGAAAAAACACCCGAAAACAACGTTTTAGAGGGCAAAAAAAAGCTACAGTTTGTTGTTTCGAGTGTTAATAAAATAAAAAATGTTCAAATAATAAATAAAAATTTAATTTTTAGGGGGGAGTGAAAATGGGGCTCAGCCTGAGCCAGAAATTGAACCCTATCCTTAGTCTAGAAGCATGAAATTTCCAAAATTCAGTTACGCGGTTCTTTTGCTTTGAGCGAACTTTTTAAAGTTTCGAATGTGAAAGAAACTGAACTTAGTTGTAGGTGTACAAGAAATTAGTATAATAAAATTATAATAAAATAATATAAATTGATTATTGCGCTTATGTTTAGTCAGTGATAGGTTTTGTTATCACTGAGCCGTTATCACTGGGCCACAAAAAAAAAAAAAAAAAAAAAAAAAAAAAAAAAAAAAAAAAAAAAAAAAAATTAACAATGTTTCCTTACCTTCATTAGTGCAATCCTACTAATTTTGGGGTGAGAAAAACGAATATGACAAAGAAAAATCTTTATTAGCTCTTGTTTCTGTGATATGCAATAGGTGGAAATATGCTTTATAACGTATAAAGAGAAAACGATAAATTTTAATTACATATGCCAACAACATTGAAAGTGCATTTTAAATATTGCTAATGGCAGCTACATTCTAAGCAGGGCTGCGGAGTCGGAGCCGAGCCGTGGACCGGAGCGCGCGAGCCGCAAGGTTTTGTGGTGGAGGCCGGAGCCGGAGCCGCGAGGTAAAACTTTTGAGGGACTGGAGCCGGTACCGGAGCCGAGGCGAAATTTGGGGATCTGGAGCCGGGCCGGGTCGGAGGCGAAAATTTTAGGGGGACCTTGGAGCCGGAGGCCGGAGTCGGAGCCGCAAAAAAAGGGGCTGCTCCGGCTCCGGCAAATACAAAATTAAATAATTATTAATATTTATTACTACAGTGTTATAATATATATATTATATATATATATACTATATATATATAGTATATATATATAATATATATATGATAATAATATATATCATAATATATATATATATTATATATATATTATATATATTATATATATAATATATATATATTCTCTTGTTTCCAGAACGTTTATTATGTTATATGTTATTATTCCATAATAAAAAGGTTCGTACTTCTATAGATAACTTAATTAATTAAGTTTAATATATCCCTAGAAAAATCATGTCAACTAAACAAAATCGAAAACACCTAATGTATTGAATATATTACTCACTCTGATGATAAAAATACTTTCATTTTGTCAATATTAAAATAGTTGAACACAGATTGATGGAAACAGTCAGTTGCGATCAGTGCACAAAAGAGATCTAGCCTAACGGACAGTTACTTCCATGGTTTCCACAATACATCTATTGGATCCGTCTTTAAATGTAATTGCGACATTTAAAATGCTCTCATCAGACATTGCTGCAATTGTTAAAAAGAAATGTGAAGCTAAAGGTAATCAGGAGAAACCTTTAATTTCAAACACTGAGACTAAAGTGGGAAACTTTTTCATTGTTGCCATAAAATTGTTCTGTCTAGTAAGTGAAAAATCAAAATATAATTGATTATAATGGTTGTTAAAGATGGTGACCCATTAGTTTTCTTTGCATAAACCAGGATTCAAACACTGTGGGAGACATGGCTTAGAAATCTGTAAGTCCCTTAGAGCTGGAAGAAACATTTGTAAATAGTTCTAGAAAGAAAAAATAAACAAGAAAATAAGCTTAAAAATTCATAAAGGGGACGCTTTGCTGCATTTAAAAATGGGATTACTTACACATGAGGCCAAAGCTAAAATTATTTTGTCAATATTTTATATTATGTGGGCGAAGATTTAAAAAACAATATTTCTAAGAAAACTTAGCCAGTAACAGAAAAAAGAACTCAACATTTTCAGCGAATTTATTCAAGAATTTGTTCAGCGAATCTTAAAAGAATTCGAAATAACAAGGGACAAGTAATTAGCTATAGTTACGGAATGAACGGCCATCAAACATGATCGTACCGATTGAAAAATTAAAGTAAGACAATGAGGGTGAGGAATAAGCAATGGTTTAAATGTCGATATGAGTTTATTGAAGAATGTTCAAGAACGAAGCAGTAATGATTGTCTTTCAGAATGAACTTGATAAAACTATGGAAAAGACTATGTTCGATAACGCTTAACTTGCACACATGAGATTGATGGAAGTTCATACTTTACAGTTAGCAGCGCGTGATGGTCTACACAATACTCATAGAGCAAATCTTGATAAGCAGGGCGAGACAAATAGCAAAAGCAGCACGTACCCAAAATTAATGGAAGTTCGTACAGAATCAAGCTGCAAAAGTTGCAATCTTAGGTCAAGAGATAAGATGGGGAAGTACATGTCTTATGCTCTAAAGTCTAAAGGCTTCTGCAACTAAAAGATTAGAGTAGTAGTATGATGGCTTCAACAGACTTTCTGAACTTTCTCTCTCCGACAGTCAGTGGGAACAAATCGATAAACCCACAATTATTATAACACCCATACTTTACAACAAAAAATATTCAATCATAAGACTTGACTGCAGGAAATTTTTTTTTTATAGAGAACGGATTTTTAGCAAATCACAAAAATTCCATGAAAAGAAGGGAAAGAAGGTTAACTGAAAAAAAATATTTTTGTCGACAATCTTTGTTTGGAATCTTTCCCAGAACTGAAGATCTGATATGAAAAGCTAGGAATGCTCTTTGCGAATTAGGACTTAAAATGAATAACGCTATCGAACAGAAACTGGGTCGGAGTCAGATAGTGCAGCAGTTTCAGGAATCCTCCCTTGTAGAATTTTGTCAGAATGAGATTGAGAAGTGCACATTTGCCAGCAGATAAGCAATGGAGGCAAATGGAGCACTCAGAAAAGCGATTGAAAAAACTAGAAAGACAATCTACTAGTAAAAGACATTCCACCTAAATATCTTCTAGAAAATAAAAGGGGGTAGAATTCCATAAGTCATTAGATGGAATAAGAAAATCGACCGGAGAAACAACAGTATCAGTAAAGAGGCAATCAATTCTATCCTAAAATCTTGCAAATGCCGCGTGTGCACAAACTACAGCTTTGCCTCCTATTCAAGAGAATGTTGAGAGCTTATTTTCTGCTTTAAAATTAATAAAAACGATCGGATATAGAGACATCGTTAAAGGAGGATTTTTATGATGGTTTTTATTTTTAAGAACAATAGTTCTTGAAAAATTTAAATTACATAGTCGTCGGGCCTGTTCAAGGAATTTATTTAAAAGTAGGAAGAAAGGAATTATACATATATATATATAATAATATATAATATATATATATATATATATATAATAATTATATATATATATATTAAATATACTATATATAATATATATATAATATATATATATATACACGATATATAATATTATATTATTATAATATATAATATATATATTATATATATTATATATATATATATATTATATATATAATATATAATATATTATATATATATATATTATATATATATATATAATTCATTGGATAAAAGCTGTCTTGAATAAAATTATGTCATATATGTTCAGGCTCATAGTTCAACGAGGAATTGTTTTAAACTTT
>JABUQX010011060.1:0-2500 GCA_015478945.1 Trachelipus rathkii | reverse complement strand
TTAAAACTTTTTTTTTTTACTAAAATGTTTATGCTTTTCATGTTTTTAACTTAATAAATTTGCATTTTTACATACCCTAAAGAAGTAAATCAGTAAATCAAACCACCAACCCTGCCCTCCCCACCCCACCAAACACGTGATCTATTGCTACTATTAACTGATTGTCTACATACAACGTGATCTATTGATCTATTGATTCAAGTCATATTTTCTATAACATAACACAAAACTTTTATTTTTTTTATGTTTATAACGTAAAAAATTTACATTTTTACATACCCTAAAGCAGTAAATCAGTAAATCAAACCACTCTCCCAGGCCCTCTCCTCTCCTCCTTTCCTCCAACCATCCCATGATCTATTAATCTATTGTTCGAGGTCACATTTCGAGTATCATTTTGGATAAATATAACAAAGAACAAGTTCTTTATACACTGATCAACGAATATATGCTAACGCAAACAAACATTTCACATTAATAAAGTTAACATAGCATCACCTGGTCTAAGAATATAATGTACAACAACAAACCTAGCATATTTAAAGCACGAATAAACTGCTAACATTAGCAAAGTTCCATACTTAACAACAATAAAGTAACTAACATAGTATACAAAAACGTAACCTATTCACACTTTGTCGATCATATCTCTAACATTTCAATGTTAATTTTACACTAACATGATAATATTTAACAAAAATGTAATTAACAACAAGCTTTTTTTTAACATTTAACATATTAATATTTAGCAAAATTACCATAAAACCTTACTTAACTATCCATAATAACCTAACGGGATAAATGAAATCATAGGAAAGTTTTATCCTCTGTAAACCTAAACTATGAACATAACATACTTAACACACATCAGCCAGATGAATAAACAGCGATCATTAACAACTTAACCAATAAAGCGAACACAGAGGGAAGTAAAACAAGTTTTCATTTTTTATAACATATAATTTTCAGTGAAAGGAGCGTTATGTAAAAACATAAAAACATATAAGTTTATTTTAAATATATTAATTTATCTAATCAGAGGGACATAGGATTCAACATAAATTGAGCAAGTTCTATATATCTCTTCAGAGATTCAACACCATTTGAAATGATGTAAGTATAAATACATTCTGCAGCACTTAACCATTTTTCTGCATATTTTGGTTCAACAACCCTCATTCTCACACGCCCGAGAGAAATAAACTTATCCATGCTGCCAGTTATTAGCATACTCCTGTATACCCCATTATACGGTAAACCACATGTTTCAGTGTAAATATCGTAGATTACTCCATGAACTATATGTATTAACTCCTCAAGCATGTCGACATCGTCAAGATGTGATTTTAATTTGTTTTTCATTTTAATCAATGATGTAATATTTTCAGATGTTCGAACTATGAACCCTATACACCAGAATGTGGTATTATCGATGGGCTTCCAATAGTTGAGTACATCAAGGCTTTTAATATTGTCACACGACGAGAAAACAGCATCTATTCTATTAGAACCTCTTACACTGTCTCCATAGCTAGATATTTCACTACGAGTATATGCATCAGATGACACACACTTATCCTTTACCAATGCTCATGTGATATCAATAATCTTGATGAATTCTTCAACAGAATCGGGATCCATCCTGCTTACGTATAAATAAATTTTCGGAGACGAGTCACACTACTTGGAGCTCACTCAAAGGGCTGTGCCTTTACCTCTTATACCCCCCTTCTGTGTACCCCGATATGGGTCTTCGTGCATCTCTCTGGGGGTGATCTCCAAGTAGTGGGACTCGTCTCTGAAAATTGTTCTGTTATGTGTAGTAAATATTGAGATTATGTTGATAAGTGTGTGCATTCATGAAAGCTTTTGTATAAACATGAAGGTAACCCTGATGATAAGCCTACCTTGTAAGCCTAACTGATCATCTGCGTGTGTCATATAGCATCAAACTTTGGTAAGTATGATAGTTAGGTTCTTTATAGGGTGTAAGGGAGCAGGTTAAGTTTTGTGATGCAGTGGTAGTTACTTTAATGATATTAATCAGTGTACTTTGTTAATGTTGACTGTTTATTCGGACGTAAGGTATGTTTTATTCTTAGTTGAGGTGATATTATGTTAGCTTGACGGTTGTTAAAACTTTGTTATGATTATTAAATAATGATAATAATAATAATGATAATAATAATAATATATAATATAATAATAATAATATAATAATAAATAATAATAATAATAATAATAATAATAATAATAATAAATAATATAATAATAATAATAATAATAATAATAATAATATAATAATAATAATAATGTTCGTGTTATGTGATAATAAAAAAAATATTTGGTCCTGATTTTAAATCAGCAAAATGATAGCGGGCAATGTTGACGAGTGAACGCATCTTTCTAAAAAGACATGCACACGATGATATGAGATATCTTAAGTAACACCGTGTGTTAGTAGTTCGATTAAACCTATTATTGCTAAGGTATCTCTCCC
>JABUQX010011059.1:25000-32052 GCA_015478945.1 Trachelipus rathkii | reverse complement strand
AGTTACTTTTCTAATCAAAATTCTTCCCAGAGTAAATTTAGAGATTGTAATTGAGAAAACTTATAAAAGAAGCTGGAGAGTCAGGCAGCTGTCTCTATGCCGAGTAACCAGGCTGGCACTGAAGGGAGAGAATATAGAGTAAACGGAGCGGTTAAACATCGAAAATAAATATAATACTAGATATATATATAAGAGGTCAGATAATATATATATAGTATATATATATAATAATAACATTTATATATATATATATATATAATATGATAATATATATATACTATTTAATATATCTACTTATATATATATAATATATATATTATATATATAATATATACTATATATTGCATATGTTAAGAAGAAGTTCATATTTAGCTGTTACTGTAAAAATTTAATGTAAATTATGCATAACCATTAGAAATTAGTGATTTAGTTATTACTATTTATTAGTTTTCTTTAATGTAAGTAATAATCTCAATATCTTTGAATATCTAGTAATGTCCGGTTAAAAAAAACAACAAATCCAATGTTGAATGGTAAATATCTTGCAAAAAACATTTTATGGGAAAGTTTAAGCTTAAGGTTTTTAACCTATTTTCAAATTTTATACTATAATTTAATTCAATAAAATTCAAGCATCTCATTTACGTTCCCTACCTCAGTGGCATATTGTAGCTACACATTTGATAATTCTGATGGAGTTAAATTAACTCAAAACTAAAGTTGTTTCGTATATGCAATCAATTTGAGGAGCTAATTTAATTGATATAATTTGTGTTCAATTTCATCAATTTGAAAGTTACTTGACTCAATTTGAGTTAAATTTAATTAACTTGAGTTTACTTTAATTTTTTTGTATTTTTTTTATATTTACGGTCAATTTAAGTTACCTAAAATCGATTTGAGTTAATTTAATTAATTTTACTTTTTTTTTTAACTTAAAATTTGGTTTCAGCTTCATATCTGCAACCAATTTGAGCGATACCTAAACTCAAATTGCGTTAATACTTAAAATTTAAGTTGTTTCATATATGCAGTCAATTTGAATTATCTGAACTTAATTTGATACAATTTAATTAATTTGTGATTAACTTAAAATTTAATCTACGCAGTCAATTCGAGTTACATGCACTCAATTTGTTCTAATTTAAATAATTTGAGCTTAATTAACTTAAAATATGAGTTTAGTGTCATATCTACGGTAAATTTGAATTATCTGAAGTTAATTTAATTGTTTCATATATGCAGTCAATTTGAGTCATCTGAACTCAATGTGGACTAATTTAATTAATAAATAACTTAACATTTGAGTTCAGCATCATATATACAGACAATTTGAGTTATCTAAACTTAACATGGGTTAATTTAAGTTGAGTTTAATTTAAAATTTGAGTTGTTTCATATATGTATATGCAGTAAATTGAAGAGTTAACCGAACTCAATTTGGGATTATGTATTTAATTTAAGCTTAACTTCAAATTTGAGTCGAGATTTCGTATATGCAGTCAATTTGAGAGCTATCTGAACTCAATTTAAGCTAATTTAATTAATTTGAGTTTAACGAAATTTTAGTTCAGTTTCATAAATGCAGCTGATCAGAGAGTTACTAAACTCTATTTAGGTTAATTTAACACCTCAGATTCGCAGAAGGGACTCGGAGCCGCGGAAGTTGTAGCTTGCGCGATGAGTATGGTTCGGGAAGCAAAACGAATAAATTATTTTACCAGATAATATTGAAACCAGATTATACGATTAGTGTAAGCTAACATTGACATTGGTTCAATATTTTAAAAATTTTCTTTCTGAGCATTGTCGTAGACCTACAAGTATGGATCCGTCGTTAACTTTATCGACAACGGATTCCTGTATTTCTTCGAAATTTTAAATTTAATATTATTATAAAGTTAGAACATACATTTTATCGCTGAGCAGGACTACTATAATTTTCAGATAGTACTTATTGAACTCTAAAATGAAACAAAAGTTATGGAATTTTATCCAAGTTAATGCAACTTCGACACAAAATTTTATCCAGCCGAAATGAAAATCAGTTATAAAGGTTGTATTTCACGTGACATTTTTCCGCGTGGGATCAAAAGATTGAAACAGCTTGGGATTTAATATATATATATAATATATATATATATATTATATAATATATTAATCATATATATATATTATACTATATATATATTATTATATATAGTATATAATAATAATATATATATATACTATATATATATAAAGGAAGGAAAAAACTATAGACTTTTAGAAGAAAAGTTTATTTAGAAGAAAGTTTACTATATATATGTAGCAACTTTCCTGCAAAAGTCTATAGTTTTTCCTTCTTTTTTTACGGTAACTATCACCATATGTTTAGGATATATACTCATATCTTTAAGATCTTTACTATTACTATATATATATTATATATATATAATATACTATAATATAACTATATACTATATATATGAATTCCAAATATTTGATGAGATTCGAGAAACTGAGAGCGAGAATAAAAAAAATTTCAAACCATTTCAAAGATACTTTGACATTGATATGATTTAATGCCAAAAAGGGAAAACTTCACACGCATAAGAAAATTAATAGTATTCAAATTATCTGCCCTGAGGATTTGTTTACTCATTATAATCGCGAATATTGGATTTCCAATATATAACCCTATGTAACGTAGTAGACCTATAAAACTCGACATGATATGAAATACAGAGTAAGAGGAATAGACTATGGTATCAATATGAACCCTAACATATTATTATCCGTTTTTTTTATAGAAAAATACCTATTAAATCTGACATCTATTCTTATAAATACAGTTTCAATGCTTTGTTCCAAGTTGATAATGTACTAAGATAAAAAATCTACTAGTCTCTTATCTTCTGAATTCTTGCTGCTTCCTTCCTGTATATTTCAAGTTTTAGTACACAAAATGCTTTTCTAGTACGTTTAAGGCAACATTACTTAAATAGTAGCTTCACGAAGGACGTCATATATATATATACTATATATATATATATATATATAAATATACTATATTATATATATAATATATATATAATATATATATATTATATATATTATATAGATATTATATATATACTATATATATATATATAGTACTTATATAATATATATATAGATTTCTAACCTAAAGTATTAAATAATAAAATATTTGAAATTTTTCGAGAGTAACATACATGGCGAGTTTCACAATATATATATTATATATATAATATAATCATATAATATATACATAATATATAATATATATACTAGTATATATATTATCATCATATAGCAAATATATATAACTAACTATATCAACAATTATACATCGATGTCATACTAGATCCCTTTTATCAAAAATACACAATGGAATCTTGGCGATATTAGTGACACAGATGCGCCAAACGATTATCAAAGGAGCAAAATTAATACAAGCTGACATCATGCATCTCGAGAACTAATATAGGATCATTATATATATATATATATATATATATATTTATTATTATAATATATATATATAGTAATATTAATTAAATAATACTATATATGATAATATATTATATATATATATATATATATAATATAATAGTATATATATCTATATATGATGCTTTGATTTTTAAACTTAACATTATTTGCGACACAAATAAAGGTGTTTCCTAATATTAATATATGTGTTAATTTCATTGCTTAATAAATTTATTATTGAAGTTAAAAGATGGTTTTTATTAACATTAATATGATGTATTAGAAGTCTAGGAGGAAGTTTTAAAAATGGCTCAGATAAAAATTTATCTAGGCTAACAAAAAAAAAAAAAAAAAACTTCAAGACACATTGTAAATCAGTTATTATTATTATTATCAACGTGATAAATTATTATTATCATTATGCGTCTAGTTGTAACTAGTACAATAAATTCTAATACACGTGTGAAATAGAGTGCACTTAAAAGTTCTAGAAAGTCTAGGCCCGTTGGTTAGGTTCCCTTCACACCAGAATGGATCACAATTAAATCGAAATCGATAGCAATTAACAAGACTCTGGACTAATGGCTTCACACTTTTTATACCAGTTGAATCAATCTTTAGCTTTAATTTTCTCTACATAATGCTGTAGGACTGCTTATTCACGAGTGACAAAATTGTTATATCGAACTGATGATTCGAGAGCGATAAAATTATGTCGCGTCAGCCACGGAACTTGCAGGTAAACCGGTTTCAGATTCTCAGTGTATTTATTTTGGAAAAAAACCCATAACCCATTTGTTTTCAGCACTTCCCGAATCTTCGTAAGTCAGATTCTTGTCGATTCGTCTGAATTTTAACTGATTAAGATTCGCTGGTACGAAGAGGACCTAAAAGAACTTTATCGGCCCTCGGTGCTGAATGTACTACACTGCGATGGCGTATTTAGAAATAAGAAGCAGAGTGTTGTCATTAAGCATGCGGTATCTAAGGATGATATTATAAAATACACCTATATAGGAATGACTTCTTAAACCAACCAGCGAACGGGAGATCATTTGATATAATTCTCAAAGCTCACAAAAGGATAATTTCATGAAGGGATTGAAACAATTAAGTGTCAAATAATAATTTTAAAAAAATATTGAAAAATGAGAATTACCAAGATAAATCTTAAGCTTTTATTATGAACGTTGAAGCATAGAAATTACGATATGAATCTTTCAAAGAGAATAAAGTTTTAAAATTTCTCAGAGTAGTAATATATATATATATATATATATATATATATATATATATATATATATATATATATATATATATATATATATATATATATATATATATATATATATATATATATATTGAGATATATAGATATATATAGTGGCCAGCATCCTGAAGAATAGTTCAGGCATGTAACTAGAAACTATAACATCTACAGGAAAAAAAATAACATTTTTGATTTCAGCAAGTAATTACATCGATGAAACTTAAATTTTTTTTTATTTTATTCTAATATTTATTAATAACACCTTAAATATTAGTATAATCTTAGATCTGGCAAGCGTACGCTGTGATTGACCTTGAATCCCTGCATTAGTTCACGAGAGCAAGAGTTACCAAATAGTATTTTATTTTTACGCTTTGGAGAAAATGTTATTTTTTCTTTTTATATCCTTTTTAGGGGGGTTCGATTTGAGGACAGAGGGGGCGAAGTCCCCCCTTGGTGCGCAGGTGGTCGAGAACGCATGACTCTGTCCATCTTTAAGTTTTACCCGTGGGGAATTCTTTAGTTAAAAAAACAGTTGGCAACTTTGCGCGCTTTCTTGGTACTTCGAGCTTCTTCGTGTAATTCTCAAAAAACATGCTTATCATACAGCTTTCCATCATTATTAACAATTTTAAATTTTTCAAAAGCGTTATTTTATTTTTATTTTATTTTTAAAAACATGGATAAAAATGTCTCCTGATTAATAAAATGTTTTTTATTTTCTTGTAGCTGTTATAGTTTTTTAGTTACATGCCTGGCCTTTTCGGGATGCTGACCATATATATATATATATATATATATATATATATATATATATATATATATATATATATATATATATATATATATATATATATATATATATATATATATATATATATATATAAAAATATATATATATATATATATATATATATATATATATATATATATATATATATATATATATTGTATCGAGTTAATTTTTATTGAAGTTCGTTTAAAAAAGCAAAAACAGAAAATATTAGTTAAAATTAAATTTATGAAAAATGTTTAATTAATTAGACAGGAAAGCAAACATACAAGCGCACATACATACATACATATTGTATACACACGTATATATATATATATATATATATATATATATATATATATATATATATATATATATATATATATATATATATATATATATATATATATATATATATATATATATCCTGTATTAATTTTAGTCTCGTCGACCTTTAATGATGAAACCTTGACATTTCTCTGAAAGCAGAGCTCGAAAAAGCTGCTATGACCAAAGAGGCCGGGGCATGACAGTGGAGCTCCCATAGAGAAATCCCGAGTCCGGTATTATCAATAAGGTTATATATATATATATATATATATATATATATATAGTATAAAGATATATATATATATATTTTTTTTTAAGAATATATTAATATAGATTTTAATAAAAGTTTTATATCTATATATATATATATATATATATATATATATATATATATATATGTATATATATATATATATATATATATATATATATATATATATGTATATATATATATATGTATATATATATATATATATATATATATATATATATATATATATATATATATATATATATATATATGTTTGTGGTGAGAGAGGGGGGGCACGGCCGCCCTCAAATATGGACGACAGATACTTCTTTAAAGGTACGTGAAGCGCACGATACAAATGAATTTGTCTTTATTTATTTTTATTTTTTTGGTTTTGTTTTGATTTCTCCATAAAAGATACAAATTTAATTTTTACATACATTCAAATGACGTCGCTAAACTAATATACATTGTGTCGTTAATAAATATATATATATATATATATATATATATATATATATATATATATATATATATATATATATATATATATATATATATATATATATATATATATATATATAGGTCAGCCTCTAGAAGAGCCACAATCCATATCTCAAAAACTACAACAGCTACCGGGAAAAGGAATACATTGCTGGAATGCTGGTACAATTTTAGTGCGGAAAATGTAAATAAAAATTTTTTTAATTAAAATAATTTTAAAATATCAATTTAAACAATAAAGAAATTCTTATTAAACAATTTTAACAAAGATATTATTGGTAACATTGAACAGAAAAGTCATAGACCTGATTAGTTTTATGTTAGATATTTTTATAAATATTATATATATATATATATATATATATATATATATATATATATATATATATATATATATATATATATATATATATATATATATATATATA
>JABUQX010011059.1:15000-20000 GCA_015478945.1 Trachelipus rathkii | reverse complement strand
AATAATAATATAATAATAATAATAATAATAATCATAATCATAATCATAATAATAATAATAATAATAATAATAATAATAATAATAATGTTTTAAGCATATACTTCAATAAAACTATTATTTACAGAATTTTGTTGTTTATGCCCATCTAATAATAATAATAATAATAATAATAATAATAATAATAATAATAATAATAATAATAATAATAATAATAATAATAATAATAATAATAATAATATTAATTAATTAATTATTATAATTATTTTTATGATGAATATAGTAAATGCTAGCTGAAATCCCTATATCTCTCAAGTGAATTAAATCTAAAATGAGTCACAATAATAATTTTAATTAGGGAAATCGAGCGGGTTTGTGGCGTCGATTTTCTTGTAAATGATTCTTCAGAAACAAGTGAATGTGACAAGAGTTATGATACTTTTAACTTAGGTCCCTTAGAAAATTTTAAATAAGTGTTTCCAGTGATGTAACTAGAGGGGGGGGGTGCAGCGGAATGGTCCCCCCTAAAAATAAAAAATAAAATTTTTTAGTCAATATTCATAACAGGCTTATTGAAATTCTCATATAGTGACCATGCTCCACCCACCCTACACTTGAAAAATTCTTCAGTTCGCCAATGTTTATGACTTTGTATTTAATTTTAACCATGCCAACCAGAAAGGTAAGAAAAAAAATAACGAAAGATTAAAGGTTAGTTTATTTTAGATTTTATAAAACAGGATTTCTTATTTTTTCTTTGAACAAGTGTGGAAATATCGTTTGGGGCAGGCTGCATTATTCTCGGGGCTGCCGTATCACAAGGTAGTGGGTGGAGTCCGAGCCCAAATTTTTTTTGAGGTGTAGCTGAATACAATAAAGTGGTTCAGAGCCGAAGTACGAGCCTCGAATTTATAAAGTAGTGCAACCGAAGTTGAAATCGGTAAAGAAATTAACCGACCCTGCAGCACCGATTATACCGGTGATATTTATATCATCGTATCATTAGAGTGATGATACAGTCTGTCCAAAACGACATATCCCATCCCTACTCCTTTCAAAAGAATCCATAATCGAAAAACCACAAAAGAGAATGTGATTAATAATTTCCCGTTTTTAACAAATAAAATAAATATTAATGTTGGACTTTTGTCGTTTTTTCTTATTTTTGCCAGTAAAATTATTTTTAAAAGGCCTATTTATATCTTTGAACTTTGATGATAGTTTCCCATTTAAATTATGGCACATTAAATTTTACATATCAGTCATGTCATATAAAATTACATTTTTGTTTTAGCCACTATGATGATATCAAAGTTAAAAAAAAATGGACATGCTTTTTCCATGTGAGCTTCATATGTGAAGGTGCAAGAATGAGTGAAACTATACCTGGGAGAATTACTAAAAAATGGAAAACACGTACTACTTTTAAAAGTTATTATTGTAAATTTTTGAAAATAAATATAGAAAGTCTTTAATTTATAGTTTAAATACTTGAATTAATAAAATTTAATCGTTTTCTTCTAATAAACATTTTAAATATTAATTGATGATTAATATACAAAAGATAAAAAATAAACTTCGTGGAGAATTCATAATGTGACATATCAATTGATCATGGATGGGAGGGGTAGGGTAGGTGGTTTGCGTTACTGCTTTAATAACGTGGAGCACATATTAGTTTGACCTTGACCTTCATAATAAAATATGAGCTTGGACAAAAAGCAAAAATAATTTATGGGGGTTATAGGCAGGTTGTGCAAATTGTTCCAAAAATAACCTGGGTTCTTAAAATTTATTACATATTCAAGTATAAATTATTATGAAAGTTCAAGAGAATGAGTGCTAATGGTTCCGGCCTCTAAAACCTCTGTCCCACCCACCTTGAATTTATGTGCTTGAAAATAATAGTTATATAATATATATATATATATATATATATATATATACAGGTGGAGATAGATATATAGTATATATATATATATATATATATATATATATATATATATATATATATATATATATATATATATATATATATATATATATATATATATATATATATATATATATATATATATATATATATATTACATGAAGAAGTTCAGGAGGAATGATAGGAATGGCAGAAACGTCTCAATCATGTATCCCTATCCCACCCACCTTTGTGTCAATGTACGTCAAAATAATGTTTTCCTCTTCTGATTAAAACACAATCTTGTTTTTTTTAAAATGGAAATCGAAGACGGAAACGTGATAACTTCACTAATAACATCCCATTGTGACCATAATCAATTTCTTAAATTCTAAAATTGTTTTATTGAATATATATATATATATATATATATATATATATATATATATATATATATATATATATATATATGTCTGTATATATATAGTATATATATATATATATATATATATATATATATATATATATATATATATATATATATATATATATATATATGTGTGTATATTTGTATTTTTTATTATATATATATATATATATATATATATATATATATATATATATATATATATATGCGCGTCTGTACCATAATTTTACTATTTAAAAATATTTGTAATAATTAATATAAAATGTGGTAACCCTCTTTGGTTTTAAAATTTTTGTTTCATTTTTCTTTAAAGTTCGTAAACATCTTTTTTATGCGATAATTTAGGTCTTCTCGCTTCCTTAGGAGTGGAAAACCTTTGTGGTTTGTGCTGACATGGTCTGTGCTCTCGAGAGGCAGCTGTGCTATACATATTGTATCCTGGAATTATATGAACTCTGACGTCACTGGCAGGTCTAGCTGCTGCAGTGACAGCAGCTGCCGCAGCAGCAGCGGCGTCGTTTCTTGCTCTATGGGTCAGGGACACAGATGTTTTGCAGCAACAATAATGGAACAGTTGAATATAAGCTTCTCGGAATGGTTTATGAGCTCCGTATAAAAATCCAGTTGCTGTGGCAGCGCTCAAAGGGAACCACATTAATGAAACTAACATTTTGTCGTCAGCCCACCAATCCGATGCCACACCTACAGAAGCTCCAGCAGAAGCCCAGCTACGGCACCAACAGCCAAAATTTGTAGCAGGAAGAGCAGTTCACGACCTGAGGCGGGGGAAAGAAAAGGCTTAGTTTCTCCTGCTGGAGGAAGAAGCAGCCCTACGTGGAGGCGGATGTTGGTATGGGCGGCCAGTAAAGTTCGGCCGCTTCTCTCTTCGTAAAGGATCAAGAGACATGAGGCTAAAGAGCTATATTTCCTCATATAATTCCAGTTCCAGTAAATACCTTATAAGTATGAGCATCTGCTGTATGTATTACTCCACAATGAAGGCCCCAATCCTCCTGCCCACTGTCCAGGTAATGGAGACTGAAATAACCCAACATAGTGTTACACATAATAGCCCAGTTGAGGGGATTGGTCGTCCGGTCAACTAAGTCGATTTTCCTCCTAATGCGTGACATGGTAGCGTTGCCACGAGGTATGAGCCGCCAGACAGGAAAGGATCCGTTACAGGACACACAGGAGTAGGCGAGGCCCATCCAGCCAGCAGAGCAACAATGTCGGCCGGTAATACTCCGGCAGTTATTAGTAAACCAGCAAGCATCAAATTGACCAGTAATGCATTTCCTGAAATTATTATTGTTATTATTATTATTATTATTATTATTATTATTATTATTATTATTATTATTATTATTATTATTATTATTATTATTATTATTATTATTATTATTATTTGCCCTTATTAATGCTAACGCCTCAGGCCGATTTCAACGAGACTTATTTTTCGATTTCATGAATCTTACATGAAATGCTTAATATGGCGATAGGAAAAAAAAACGTTAAAAAACCCTCGGGAAATGACCTTGAGAAAACTGTGGTCTTCAAATTTCATATTCACAGCATTTAAAACTACTTTTACTGCAACATGCTTCTTTATTTAAACTTTTTTATATATAGACTTATCATAGTGTTGAAGCAATATTTAATTATTTTAAAACCAATCACGGGTCGGGAGGCATGGCGGGCGGAGCCCTCGTAGAAAAATGTTCGTGTGACATGCATTTGTACCGGGGGTTCCGATGGATTTTATTAATTTTTTACTAATTAAAAACATTTTCGGCAAAAAATATTTTGAAAGTCTCCTTTTAACAGATTTTTTGAAATCGGAGTGAGGTGCTAGGATTATTATTATTATTATTATTATTATTATTATTATTATTATTATTATTATTATTATTATTATTATTATTATTATTATTATTATTATTATTATTATTATTATTTATTATTATTATAAGGTTATACAGTAGTTAGAAGAAAAGCAAAATTTTAGATCTAGTAACGTTAGGTTGGTTGCGGAATTTTGGCAACCCAAGCTTTAAAGAATTATCTTACTGAAAAATATGAATTTAGATTAATCAATAGTTACACGAAGTTTTATGGGTTCTCCCTGCTAGAGTTGCAAGGTACTACATTCAATCTTGAATAATACGAGCAGTGAAAAATTTAAGCTCAAATTGCAAATCGTCTCCCTTCTGCTAAAACTAAGAATTTGCAGGTTTTCTGATGTTTCTATATTTTCATTTACTTGCTTAACTTTAGACAAATATTGTATTACCTTACCAAGGAAGAGATGCAATATAAATATTATGCATAGTGTTTGAATAATCTAAAGGAATTACAAAGGTGAAACAATTTTCTTCGGAATAACTTAATCTTTCATCTAGCAATAACTCAATATTACGATCATGCACATTTCCTGCTTTGGCATAAGGGCGACAATATATACAGAGTATAAATATACCTATGTAAAATTGTATTACTTCAATCCAATTTTATAACTTTTTTTTTACCATTTTGTGTGTGTGTGTGTGTGTGTGTGTGTGTGTGTGTGTGTGTGTGTGTGTGTGTGTGTGTGTGTGTGTGTGTGTGTGTGTGTGTGTGTGTGTGTGTGTGTGTGTGTGTGTGTGTGTGTGTGTGTGTGTGTGT
>JABUQX010011059.1:0-5000 GCA_015478945.1 Trachelipus rathkii | reverse complement strand
GACGTTCGAGGTCAACTGGTGATATTCTTTCCTATCTCATTGATTTATGGTCTTCTGCCCTTAGGGACTATGGGGAGTCATGTGTGGTCAGTGGTGGCGTTCTACATATCCAAAGGCTTTGACCGGGAATAACATGCGTTACTACTCTCTAAGCTTCCTTCCTTCGGGTTTCCTCCTTCTCTTTGAACACTTTTGTCTAGATTTCTCTCAGATCATTCCATATCGGCACTTGTTGATGGAGCGACCTCTTCTTCCTTTCCTGTAATTGTGATGTTACGCAAGGTTCTGTTTTATCTCCAACTTTATTCTTACTTTTCATTAACAATCTTCTCAGCTGCTCATCTAACTCTGTTCATTCTTATGCCGATGACTCAACTCTCCATTCTTCCATTTATTTGAAATCTGCTCCCTCTTTCGCTTCTAGAGTAGCTTCTCGGCTACAGCTTTCCATTCAATTCTTTTCGATCTGGATGGGATTTCCCGGTGGGGTCACCTCAGCCTTGCGAAATTCAACTCTTTAAAAACTCAACTTCTTCACATTTGGCTTCAAAAACCCCTCCCAACTTTCCTATCCTCTTTGACGGCTCTCCCGTCTCACCTGAGGACAACATAAACATTCTTGGTCTGAAGATAAACAATAAACTATCTTGGAAACCTCGCATCACAAAGTGGCCTAAAAGTGGCCTAAAAGAAGTTGGGGGTTCTGTTCAGGTTGCGGGAATTTTTTTTTACCGAACTGCTACTCCGATTATATAAGGGTCTTTTCCACCCTTGTATGGAGTATTGTTCCCACATTTGGGGGAGGGGGGGTTCCGGTTCCACCCTTCTATCGGATAGGGTTGAGTCTAAGGCTAAAAGATTAACAAACTGTCCCAAATCTCTTGACCCTCTATCTATGCGACGTGATGTTGGTGCACTATCTCTTTATCTATAGGTATTACAACGGCAGGTGCTAGAGGGAATTGACCTAATGCATTCCGCCACCATTGCGTCGCCCTCGCAGCACAAGGGGTGCCCTGCTTTCTCATGAATTCTGTGTGAATATTGGGAACTCCAGGTTTGTTCGTTGTGATGCCTCCTTCTTTCCAAAATTCCAGCCACATCTCTTCTGTGGAACTCTCAGCCTTCATCTGTTTTTCCTGCCGTTTTTAATCTCCCTCTCTTCAAGTCCTCCGTCTGCGGTCACCTCAGAGGTTTACGTTAAACTTGGGATTGGGTGGGTTTTCCCATTATTATTATTTTTGTATTTTATATTCAGCCCCTACCTAGAAGTGTGGGCCCCACCGTGAGAGTGGTTGTTACCCGTAAAAATTATACATATACAAGGTTGGTTATACAGTATAGCATATATATATATATATATAGTTATTATTATTATTATTGCTATGATATATATATATTACATATATATATTACATATATATATTCACAATACACTAAATAGTTATGCTATATTATATATGATATATATATATATATATATATATATTAAACAAAGAACATATAAATAATAAAATTGCGATTATGCAATATTTAATCTATATATATATATATATATATATTGGTATATATATATATATATATATATATATATATATATATATAAGGTTATAGCTAGCAAATAGCAAGGTTGCTATATATATACATATACATATACATATATGCTATACTATATATATATATATATAGTAGTATTGCTGCAGTTTGGTATCATCCTACAGCTTTTTCTCAAAAGGTTAAAGATATTTGCTTTAAACTTGGAATATAATGTATATATGGGATAAGCGAATCCGCGTAATTTTCAAGTCTGTAGGATGTATATAGAGGGTACCTCCCCGGGTGAACGCCGATATTGCGCTTACGCCCTTGTGGCGTGATCTGAGTGGCTGAGTTTAGGCCTAACGAGCGTTTGGGCGACCGAGCACTTGGAGGTCAAACAGACAGAAGGTCTGTTTGACCGACAGACACAGACTGAGCGCGCGTGCGCATACACATACACATTATTATTATTGTTGTTACTGAAGATTCGCTACTTCCGCAGGAAATCGAATTCGAAATGAAAACGATCTCAAGGGAATCGTTTTTTTACGCCACTCGGATTCTGTATTCCGCCATGGTTGCTTCTTCGCATCCGGTTCTGAGTCTCACATATATCTATATAAGTTAGAGTTATCGTATCGTGATAAAATTTGGAGGGGTGTTAGATGGGGAGGTAACCTTGTTGTATACGAAGTTACATCCCACAGGGTCACCCTGGAAGGGGACCCCCATTAAAAAAATCGAGGTGTTCGTACTGACTGAAATTTGGTGAGAGATTCAGAGTTGAATTTCTCTAGAAATACTTGATATGAATCTGTGGAGTTGGCTCCGGCACTGGTGGTGCTGGAGCCATTGCGGTGCTGAGTTAATAAACAGTCGTATAACAACATATTGGTGTGTTTATAAGGGTTATCGAGGTCGTAGAACTCGAATATGATGGTTATAAGTCCGTATAGGGTGCCTAGGACCCTCCATTATGGAGGTCTCGACTGAAAAAAGAGCACAGAGTGCAAAAAACAAAGGAGGAATGAAGAAGGATGAAAGATGAATAAGGAGGGAAAGAATGAAGAAGGAATCTGGCTCAGAGGAGTAGAATGTGACAGATGCACTGATGCTGGCTCTGGGGCGGTGCCGATTTATTAAATATTTGTATAATAATACAATATTTTTTTGTTAAAATATATGTTTATAAGGATGTAGAGTTCGACTAAGGTTGTTTGAGACTCCCTCATGAGCAAGAAGGTAGCGTCATCAGGCTCCTGTTCGATGCGGGGGGCGCGCCCGCAGGCGCGCAAGCCAGTGCAATCCGCCGCGAAACGGGCGCGTGCGCGCGCCCGCAGGCGCGCCCGCCGGCGCGATCCGACGCGTGTGCGCGCCCGCCGGCGCGATCCGACGCGTGCGCGAGCCCCCAGGTGCGATCTCGACACGGGAGGTGCGCGCAATCCCTCGCGTATCGCATGTACGATCTGGTACGAGAATGCAAACGTGTTCTGTTTTCAACTTCTAATTATTTTTTATTTTAAAAAGCTTTTCATGTTCATAACGTAAAAAAATTCAGTCTATTGATTTTTCTTTGGTATAAATAAGTTCTTTTGAAAAAAAAGAGGGAATAGAAAACAAGAAAAATTATTTTTAAAAGTCTTTATAACATAAGAGCAAACTACATAATCGTTAACATATAAATTTTAGCATCAAATATATTTACAATTTTATTAAAAGAAACATTATTTAAAAAACATATAATGAAATAAATACAGTATACACCACATAAATTAGACCTGATAGGTTGTATAGGAAAACATAAGGTCTTAACATATTGAACATTATTATATTATAAATATATTTACATAATGATTACTAAACATAAAATCTAAATCCAGAGAGTCAAGGAAATAAACAACATTATTTTTATTCTTATTTTCACAGCTATCCAATGTCCATTGCTTGAAACATCTCGGGGAGAAGTGTTGAAGATAAGACCAGAGTCGGTATCCAGTTTCACAGAACTGAGTTCATTACAGGCGAATACGCCTAAAAATCTTCTTTCGTTTCCGAAGGCAGTTAATATTTCTTCTTCATTCATCATTAATAATTCAAGATTATATTTCGTGTTCTATCAATCTCGATGATTTGAGGATGTTCCAGATACACCAGAACTGAGATTGAGGATGTCAAACTTTGTCCAAATTTGAGACTCAACCCTAAAGTTCCTTTTCTTAGGATATTGAGATGATAAGCATTACAAGCTGAAAGATCAGCAGTGAGATCGTATGCATATAAATTACTGTTTTCAGCATAATTCTTGAGATCAACACCCGTACCGTTATCGCTGCATGATACCGTATTAGCAAACAAATCGTAAAAAGGCCGTGAGCATTGGGAATGTGAGTCTTCATATATCATCTCATAATCACGACCGTAAGGTTGACCATTCACATGTAAACTGACCCCTCTAAGTCCGAAATGGGTAAATTTAAAGGGGGACTTTCCATAGTTTCCAGAATATGCGTCGTGTTCTACAATTCCTATTATTACCTTCTGAGGTAAGCTCCCATTGACTATGTTAGGTATATTAATGCTCGATAACCCCTGGGTAAAGTTAAAAATTTTAGTTTCAATTCTCTTGATTGGATATTTCGCTGTATCGGTCAAAAGAGATTTCTCTATTTCCATATGTTTAATGGGAGATAATTTCACTTTACGTACATAAAGATAAGCATCCAGTAATTTAAAGATAGGTTTTGGAGCTGTAGTTGTTGCTAAAAGAGCGCTTTTAACATTAAGAGCAAATTCAGGTGTAGATCTAGTTAACCTGATACGCGTATCCACAGATGGTAGAATAAGTCTTTCCTGAGAGAATATATCACCATTTACCCGTCCATAATATTCATAGGTGTTATTTTTAGATTTACCAGCATGGGTTCTGTGGTTCTCTACATCTTTTAAATTGTAATATCCAGATGATTGTAGATGAGATTCCTTTGCATCTTGAGAATAATTTAATAAAGTTTCAATATAACTTCGATAAGGATAACTTGCAGCTGATGCTCCTAGAGATGTTTCATTTAAAAATACCTCAAGTTGATTAAAACACGTATACAGGAAATTTGTTTCGGTGGATACTATGTGATCGGTTCCTGTGAGATCTGAACCATCTTCGTTTACTAACTTAGTCTTTAGATATAAAAATACATTCGAAGGGTCAAGATATTGATCAGAAGTGCCAGGAATATTGAAATCGAGAGGTACATCTGTATTTGTAATTGAGTGAACGGGATTAATACTAATAAAGCTGGATTCACTCACACTAATCTGTGTAGGGTTCACAGAGAAGAGATCCAATTCGCTCTTACAACAGTCTGGACTGGAGGGATGGAGGAAATGCATCTTGCTAGTACAATCACCGAATGTATAATGATGAGAGATTTGTTTAAACATTTCATATATACAAAATAGTTACA
>JABUQX010011058.1:0-64830 GCA_015478945.1 Trachelipus rathkii | reverse complement strand
TGGATGAGAGGATATATAACAGTCTCGTAGGAGGTTGGAAGATATTCAAAAAGAGCTGGAAAATCTGTTACTTAGGAAAACAGTAGAAGAATAAGATATTGGTGGTTGTGTAAAGACAGATTTAAAGACATATAACATCGAATTTAGAAGATTTAAGATTTTCGAGACGTGTTACATGAGTTTTTATTTTTATATAAGCGCAGACCCCAAAACCCTCATTCAGTCGGAAATTATAAAATTGGTTATATTTAGAGATGTTTAGGTTATCAGAGAAGGAATCTCTGGCTATCTGGGTCTCAGACAAGTAAAATATTAGTATGAGAATTTGAAAGGTAGTGTTCAACAGAATCGAGTTTAATACCAAAGTCTATCGAAAACCTACCTCTACTACCACGACCACCATTACTTTACTAGTCGAACTCTGTACACTTATTTCTTTTCAGATTTAGCTATAAATTTCTAGCTGAACTGCGTAATGTGTACACCTAATTAAATTTGTTATTTTGTTATGCTTTTATCAAAACTCTATCCACTTAATTTCCCTTCGGATTTAGTTAATCTTTGCCATATGAACTATGTCCACTTAATCTTTTTCATGTTTTTCTATATCACAAGTTTATTTCTGACCACTTTTAGTTAACCTTTGTTATATAGAACTCAGCCCACTTATTTCTCTTTATACTCACATGCATTGTTTCACATCAAATAATTTTCTTGACAATGAATACAACCAAACTCGTTAAACAATATAACATGCGAGAAGAGACCTGCCGCAGAACGACACGAACATGTTTTATTGCCTTGTGTTTTGAACTTTCTCTCTCTCTCTTCCAATATACTTATATATATATTATATATATATTTGTATATATTTTTACTAAAAAAATATAAAAATAATACGTAGTATATATAATTATATAATATATATATATATTATATTATATATATATAATTTATATATATTATCATATATATTATATCTATATATATATATATATAATAATAGATATATATATATTATAATATATTAAGAATTATTACATAAATATATATATATATATATATATATATATATGAATTATTATATATATAATTTATATATATATAGATTATATAGATATATATAGTATATATCTATATTATATATTATATATATATAATTATTATATATATATAGACCTAAATAAAAAGTTGAACCATAATAGAAGTCAATAAAGAATTCAGAAGCAATATATACATCTAAAAATACCTAAAAAACAGTTGAAAACATTTTCATCGTAGGCCTGTGATATGTCATTAGTACTTAATTTAATTGTCAGAAAGTAGAATCATTTACAACGTGCTTATGTCAAATAAGGTAAAAGAAGCCAAAGCAAAGAACCCAAATTTTTATATTCCATTTTAAAAAAAAAAATCTCAAATATTGGTCATGACATGCTTCTTGCTATCTAGTGCCCCTAAACACAGGACATGGTAAAAGGTTCGAATCCCTTTCCGATCTACGACAAAATTCAGGTGTCCTCTTATTAATCTTATAACTCTTTATATATAACTATATATCTATATAATTTATTATTATATATATATATATATTATATAATTATTATATATCTATATTATATATATAATAATATATATATTATATTATTTTTAGATATATATATATGTATATAGGTTATATTTATACACACGGAGAATGATCCTGCAAAGTAGATACCATTCTTAGAATGAGTTTTATAATAATATATATTTATATATATTGATATATATATTATATATATTATATTATATTTATATATTATTATATAATACTATATACTTAATATATATATATAGTATTTAGTTATATATATACATATATGATATATATATTATATATATTTTACTTATATATATATATATATTTATATATTATATTATAATATTAGTATTATATAATATATATATAATATATATATATTTATATTATAATATGTTTAATGGCATATAATTAACTAAATTTAACGACATTAATCTTATTTTTTATTACCTTAACAATAATAAATATTAATAAATACTTATAAGTTATTACAATAATAAGCTAAAGATTATTTATTATTTTTGAGGTTAATTTTCACAAATTTTAATAAGAAAAATTTATATTTGTAACGGTTCGAATAAAATTATAAATAATGGGATTGGAAATGAATAGATTAAAGGATGGGCACGAATTAAAGGTTCATTTAAAGATCTTGAAAAACTCTTCAAGTGAAGTGTCCCACGAATTAAAGATTCATATAAAGATCTTGAAAAACTCTTTAAGTGAAGTGTCCCACGAATTAAAGATTCATTTAAAGATCTTGAAAAACTCTTCAAGTGAAGTGTCCCACGAATTAAAGATTCATATAAAGATCTTGAAAAACTCTTCAAGTGAAGTGTCCCACGAATTAAAGATTCATTTAAAGATCTTGAAAAACTCTTCAAGTGAAGTGTCCCACGAATTAAAGATTCATATAAAGATCTTGAAAAACTCTTTAAGTGAAGTGTCCCACGAATTAAAGATTCATTTAAAGATCTTGAAAAACTCTTCAAGTGAAGTGTCCCACGAATTAAAGATTCATTTAAAGATTTTGAAAAACTCTTCAATTGAAGTGTCCCACGATTTAAAGATTCATTTAAAGATCTTGAAAAACTCTTCAAGTGAAGTGTCCCATGAATTGAAGATTCATTTAAAGATATTGAAAAACTCTTCAATTGAAGTGTAGCACGAATTAAAGGTTCATTTAAAGATCTTGAAAAACTCTTCAAGTGAAGTGTCCCACGAATTAAAGATTCATTTAAAGATCTTGAAAAACTCTTCAAGTGAAGTGTCCCACGAATTAAAGATTCATTTAAAGATCTTGAAAAACTCTTCAAGTGAAGTGTCCCACGAATTAAAGATTCATTTAAAGATCTTGAAAAACTCTTCAAGTGAAGTGTCCCATGAATTGAAGATTCATTTAAAGATCTTGAAAAACTCTTCAATTGAAGTGTAGCAGAATTAAAGGTTCATTTAAAGATCTTGAAAAAAACTCTTCAAGTAAAGTTTCCCACGAATTAAAGATTCATTTAAAGATCTTGAAAAACTCTTCAAGTGAAGTGTCCCACGAATTAAAGATTCATATAAAGATCTTGAAAAACTCTTCAAGTGAAGTGTCCCACGAATTAAAGATTCATTTAAAGATCTTGAAAAACTCTTCAAGTGAAGTGTCCCACGAATTAAAGATTCATATAAAGATCTTGAAAAACTCTTCAAGTGAAGTGTCCCACGAATTAAAGATTCATTTAAAGATCTTGAAAAACTCTTCAAGTGAAGTGTCCCACGAATTAAAGATTCATATAAGATCTGAAAAACTCTTCAAGAAGTGTCCAGCGAATTAAATATCATTAAAGATCTTAAAAACCTTCAGGCAAGTGTCCCACGAATTAAAGTTCATATAAAGATTCTTGACACAACTCTTCCAAGGGAAGTTGTCCCACGAATAAGATCATTTAAAGATCTGGAAACTCTTCAATGAAGTGTCCCGACGAATTAAAGATTCATTAAAGATTCTGGTAACAACTCTTTCAAGTGAGTGTCCCGAATAAAGATTCATAGTAAAGATCTTGAAAACTCTTACAAGTGAAGGTTCCATGAATTAAGATTCATTTAAAGATTCATTGAAAATTTCAAGGAAGAGTTTCCGAATTAAAGATTATATTAAAGGATCTTGAAAAACTCTTCAGTGAAGATGTCCAGGAATTAAGATTATATATTATATATATAATATATATAATAATATATATATATATATATATTATATATATTATTATATTATATATATATATATATTAATATATAGATAATATAAATATATATATATATATATATTATATATATATTATATTAATATTAGATATATAATATTTATTATATAATATATATATTATATATAATATATATATAGTTTATATATAATATATATATATATCCTATATATATTATATTATATATATATTAATATATATATATAATAATAATATTATCATATATTATATATATGTATATTATATATATATATATATATATTATATATATGAACCGTTCTTTCAGGTTTTATAATTATTGTATCGAATCTAAAGCTTAATTTTGAATTATTTTTTAATTAAAAATTGTTTGTTCAATGTATGAATTTCGGGTAAAAACCGAATATAGCAACATTTGGAAATGGGAGATAGCGTAAAGATGCTAAGAGGCAACACCTGCAGTTTGTATTGGGAAGAGTTTTTTTTTCGAATTTCTTCCGTGCAGGCGGTGCAGCAGTACTTTAGGCACAAATCTCTTTTTAAGGTTATATTATGGTTCCTATCCTACATGTACAATGGATTAAAGGATAAAAGAAAGCAACTCAGTATAGAGTTTTGACAAAGAGAAAGAAGGGAGAAAACAGCTTAGAAAAGTTTCACGCTTAGACATATCTTTAAGATCGTCTGAAAAATCAAATCAACATTCAAGTGCATTAGCAAGTTAGACAGTTCAAGTAATGGAATAAAATCGATTTAGGCTTAGGATAATGGATGGCTAGATCATGAGACTTGTGACATAGAAAACGTCCACTGTAGGCTTTCTGCATCATATCCCTTAATAAACTCCTGCCAAACAGACAATTTCAAAAGAATAAAGACCTAATTAAGGTATCGTCCACGGGGATAACCTACTTCCTATGGGACCATTGAAGCATAGTGCAAGAAACTCGATGTACACAAACCACAAAGAATTTAGAATACATTAATTAATTCCTTGGCTATCATGTAAAAAATTGACTTTAGACAAGTGCGTTAGAGCCTTTTCTGAAAAGTTTTAGTAGTTGACGAAACCACTGATATATCAAAAGTGGAGTAGTTTTCATTGTATTTCATATATCACAAAAACTATAGCATTAGGACTTTCTTTCCTTTGTACTTGTTCACAATGTCACTGGTCAAGACTTTGCGAGAGTGCTACATGAAAAGCTCATGGAGCTCGAGCTCGATTTAGCCAATCTGAGAGGCTAGCCACTAGAGTCTCGTCCATGAGAGGTGAATTCAGGGGTGCCCAATCTGTTTTGGAGAAATCCTCTCCCAAAGCAATTT
The DNA here is from genome assembly GCA_015478945.1 of Trachelipus rathkii. Lineage (NCBI taxonomy): Eukaryota > Metazoa > Arthropoda > Malacostraca > Isopoda > Trachelipodidae > Trachelipus > Trachelipus rathkii. The sequence continues at coordinate 59,700 of JABUQX010011058.1, read as the reverse complement.
ACATTCGCTATGTAAGCCATTGCTTAAATTTGCGCATCTCTGATAAATTTACAGCTTAGACTGTAAGAAATGCGATGGGTGTAATATTAGAGACATTCACAAAGCCAATGCAAAGCGGATCTCAGTTTTAGAGGAAAAAATTAACGAATTGAAACAAGATTGCGAGAATGCCAGAAGGAAAATGCTCTTTGATGCTGTGCAACTTTTCAAAGAAATGCTTATGCCATTAGTAACAGTTCTGGAGAATGTCAGTCAATTGCCAGGTGAACATTCAAAAGAAGCATTATTAATTTTAAATAACAATAATGCCATCATTCATTCCAGTTCTGTTTGTTTGTATCTTCAAAATTGTTGGGATTGGATACATCTTCAAAAACCTTTCAACTAAAAGTCGGCCTATTATAGTGCAATTAGAACAAGTAAATACTACAAGAAAAACTATTTATTTTAAAGAAAATTCTGATCTGAGTTTCACTAAATGTTCGAATCTTCACTGTGACTGGCAGCCCATATAAATATCGAAATAACAACACCAAGAACAGTTGTCTCCAAAGTTATCGACCCAATCCATCTTCTTCAGACCTAGAAACGTACCATCGACTAACAGTTTCTATATCATGTTCAGGAAATATGATATCTTCGTAGAGAAAGGTTTTGAACTCGCCAGGACAACATGTCATCTCTTCAGTACCTTATTCCAGTCAACTGTGACGTTTCGCTTGACAAAATTCAATCAACATTCGAATTTACAGAGAAGACATGGTTGATTCTTACGATGAAGCCTTTCTGAGAGAAGGGGAATTATGGCGACAAAAGTGGAAAGGATCTTAAGAAAAACCCTTAAGTGCCCTAGCAGGATTAGAAGAATACGCCGAAAACATGTTTCCAAACATAAGGACAGGGTCCAATATTTGGCTCGGGCTGAGCCCATTTTTCACACCAATAAAAATGGACATAAAATTCGGAAATATCAGCCGATTTTAACCCTATAAACACCAAACTGTCGCTTTTTTTGCCCTCTAAAAACGTTGTTTTCGGGTGTTTCTGTGTCTGTAGTCTTTCAGAAATGTTCAATTCAAAACCCATGTTTTTGACATTTTTCGTTTCACGTCCTACAATTTTCTTCGAAATGACTTCAACTGAATATGCAAGTGGTCCGATTACTAACAATATCACATTGTTTTTTTTTTTTGCAGATTCTTTTGAGTTGGCTCAGCGTTGTCCAATTTCCAAACCCACTTTTTTTTAATTTAAAATGAAAAATTGCGATAATTTTTTTCCTGTTCGGGCAAAGTGGATGAAATTTTCAGGGCATATGAAGTCGGAAGAGGTGCACATTTTTTACTTAAATATTTCTTTGTATATGCATTAGTTTTGGATTTGTTCTTGAACAAGTTTTCCAAAAAAAATTTTTTGAAATTTTTAAAAAATTTTCTTTTGAGCTATACAAAAAATTTACCCTAAGTAAAAAGATTGAGCTCCGCCCGACTATGCAAGTCTGAAAATTTGATATTTGATCGAATGAAGTTAGAAAAAAAATATATTCAATCTTTTCACTTTCCAAAAATTTAAATGTTTGAAAAGTGAAATATTGAAGATATTTTTTCTATACTTGTCCGATCAACATAAATTTTCAGTGGCGTTATATGTAGGCGAGATGCATCTTTTTTACTTAGATAATTTTTTGTATACTCAAAAGAAATTTTTTAAAAGATTTCCAAAATATTTTTTTTTTTGAAAACTTGTTCCAAGAACAAAAAAACTAATGCATATACAAAGAGAAATAATCTAAGTAAAAAAATTGCATCTCTGCACTACATACGTCCTGAAATTTCATTTTCCACTTCGCCCCGACAGGAAAAAAATTATCGCAATTTTTCATTTTAAAATCCAAAAAAAGTGGGTTTGGAAATTGGACAACGCTGAGCACAAAACTCAAAAAATCGAAAAAAAAAAAAAAAACAATTGTGACTATTGTAGGTAATGAACCCATCTATGCATATTTCAAGTTCGAAGTCATTTCGAATAAAAATCTGGAAGTGATACGGAAAAATGACAAAAAACATGGGTTTTTGAAAACATTGAAAAATTTCTGAAAGAATGAACTACAGACACAGAAAAATACCCTAAAACAACGTTTTTAGAGGGCCAAAAAAGCTACGCTTGGTGTTTATAGGGTCAAAATCGGCTGATAATTCCAAATTTTATGTCCATTTTTAAGGGGGGTGAAAATTGGCCGTAGCCCGAGCCAAATATTGGATCTTCCCCATAAACATACTGTTGAAAATAGTTACTGTATTTTCTGTTTCTACAGCTTTAGTTTATTAATTAAAGACAAGTTTAAATATAACGATTAGAGAATTAAATAAAACTAAATTAAACATGTCATCAAAAAGTAGAGTCTGGGATTATTTTTTTAAAAAAATATCTAATGCCGAGGCAGGTTCTAATCTCTGTGACAGAAATATGAGATCCAGTGGGAATACAACAAACCTGAAAGCCCGCATAAAAAACAAACATTATAGTGCTTTTAAATAGTTAAAATTAATTAAATATTTCAAACTCTTCAAATTATATCAAAAAAGTAGCCTCCCTGTCCGATTTCACTCACAACAAACAAATAAATAGCAAACTGGCAAAAGTATTTTTCTCAGCATGTGTCGGGATATATAAAAATAACCTATATTAATAATATATAATATATATTATAGTTATATATATATATATATATATATATATATATTATATATATTATTATAAATATATTATATAATATAATATATATATATTATATATAATATATATTATATATATATATATATTATATACATATATATATATATATATTATATATAAATATATACTATATTATATATATAATATATATATATTAATATTATATATATATATTTAATATTATATATTATATATATTAAATATATATATATTATATATATATATAATATATATATATATATGGATTATATGTATATTATATTTATTATTATATATAAATATTATATATATATAATATATATAATATTATATAATATATATATCTTATTATATATAATATATATTATATATTATATATATATATATATTATATCATATATATACATATCATTATTATATATATATATATATATATTATATATATATATATATATTAACGAGGATTTTCAAAACAGGAATTAGTCGAAAAGTATTTTAGGAACACAACAAGACAAGATAGTCTGGACTTACTTTACTCTTTATTCATATAGACTTGGCTTTAGAAATCACCAACAATTATGGCATCGATCCTTTTGTTTGATGGATCTGAGAATGCACGAAGTTTGCAAGCTTATTCTTAAAGTCTAGTTAAATTAAAAAACTATTTTGTGTTAATTATTGTTTTCCTATACTATTCCATTCCTGCACATCATTGGAATTAAGTAACCTATAATGGTTTTGTTAAGAAGCTAAAATTAAAAAAAAAACAAGAAAAAGAGATTAACTTTAAGTAGAGTTCGTAAACAAATTTACTGATAAAATGAAATTTTATGATCTTTCATATTCTTATAATTATTATTTTAAATTTATGCAAAGTTGAAATTTTTTACATCTTTTCTAATTCACTTAAACATGTCATTCAGTTCTCTTCTAGTACGATTAATCTCAAATACAACTTCTAAGAGAAAGTTCTAAGTATCTCAAATTTTCCCCTTACTATATATATATAATATATATATTTATATATATACTACTTATATTATAATTAATAAATATATAATTATATATATATATATATATTTTATATAGTATATATAGTATATATATATATATATATATATATTATTATATATATATATTATATTTATATATATTTTTTATACATATATATATTTATTATACTATATATATATATATAATATAATATATATTATATATTAATATATTATTATATATACTAATATATATATATAGAAATATAATATATATATATATATATATATATTATATACCTATATAATATACTTAGGGGGGCACCGTTAATGAGAAAGTTATCGTCGTAATTTTTAATCGTAACAAAAAAAAAATAAACGGACGTTATCATTAACGCCGGTTATCGGTAAAGATGTACGGAGTTAACGTAATCAGTAACGTTTAACCGTCTTCACAAATATGTAGGCAATATAATAATTATGTTAATTTATGTTAATTTAATAATAATAATGATATTAATATGAATAATGATATTAAGCTTATCAGACAAATTAATTAGGCTTGACCTATAGCAGATGCTTTTGCCGCTTGCGAAGATACTTCCAAAGTCGTAAATACCTGTTAATAATTACTCGATAACCAGGAGTCCGTAAAAGAAGCCCAGTTTCAATGGCTTTTATTATAACAGCATATATCAAATATCCACAGATATCATACGATCAAAATTGGACAGAGATAAGGTTGCATACGTTTGAATATGCATTGCGCCAGAGCGAGTTCCTCAGAAGGTCGACATACGCTGCACTGCGCACGATTCAAGATGTAGTTCTTCTCTAGTGCGTGCGCCACATGAACGAATGGCGAGTTCCTGAGCGGTAAAGCTTTATGTGTGCTTCTCACAATTGCTAAGTGTGAATCTAGTATACGACTTCACGTGACGTATCGTTTACGGTGTCCAACGTATCCTCCATGTGCAAACATTCGCGATGGTAATAGGCAATTTTGCAACTTAACTGGATGTCTTTGTGTAAAGGCAAAGTACAGGACGGCGCGAAGTGACTTAACAAGGATGTGGACCGTCATCAGAGCCTCGTTCCTCATAGTCCTAACGAAATCCGATCGCTGAGAGCAAGTCCGAACTGCAGGACCAAAACGCGGTGTGGAAGGGGTTAAGAAACGTTTACACGTGCTTGCATGCCAGTGGTGCAGTTTGTACATAGACCTTAAAGCCCGACGACTATGCGCCTCTACGGTTTACCTTTGCCTGATGCAGTGTTAGGTCGAAACGGATGACTCTAGATCGTGGTTTTAGTTTTGTTAGGGGATGAGTCACCTTTCACTCTCGAAGTAAGAGTGACTGCCATAATGGTTCGTATCTGGGGTCTGAAAATCCGCTTGAACTGTAGAAAACCGAACGTGATTCCCCAAAGGTTAACTTTTTCAGCGCATTTCCCGACACCAGCGTGTCTTACGGAACCTTTCTTTCGCAGAAAGCAACCCGGAACAGGCGGTCTCGCTATCTCGTATGTTACAACAATGGCTCTTCCCACAAATATTAGAGGATGAAGCGGTAAACTTTAATAGCAGCAAGATGGAGCGCCCTCCACATGGAGTCACATTTAGCTGCGAGCGTGGTTAACGACTTACTCCAGATCGTTGGATTGGTCGTAATGTTCCAGAGACAGAGCTCTATATATATCTGGCCCCCCCGGTCCCGGACTTAACGCCATGCGATTTCTTTCCTATGGGGCTGCCCAATGAAATGCCAGAGTTGAAACGCAGAATTTAACATGCCGTTGCGTCCATTACTCCGGATCTGTTACCAATGTTTGGGAGGAATTGGAATTACTCGACCTGGAATGTTCCTATAACGAAGGGGGGCACATATGCAACATGTAGAGAAAAACTCTGTATTCAATGACCGTATCACTGTTGATGTTGTAGTCTCGTTGATATATGTATAATACGTTGTTTTAACTAGGCATTGAACTGGGACATTCCTTTTACGGATACCCGAGTAGTATATGATTGTAAAAATAAATAGGAATATGTTCAACCTCTAATTTTAATACAAATATGTATATTTTGTATAATTCCAACGCTTTGAGGCTAGTTCTGTAAATTTTCACTAGTCGCCAAAAGAAAGCAAGTTACATGTAACTAACGAAGGAAGTTAATGACTCATGAACGGGCAACAGTCACTATCTCTTTTCTTCTTCAGCGAACCAATAGAATGAGAATACAGCAAAAGACAAAACGTCCAAGCACTAAACTAAACGGGTTAATAACCGTGTAGAATAAACACATTTTGAGCCCATTGAGAGGCGCGTTTAGGAGTTGGGAAAAAAACCTTGTTTCGAATCGAATCTACTTTACAAATTTAAAATTGTAAGAAAATATTTTATAAACTCGTAAAATTAACAGTATACGGTTAACGGACTGTAGGGGAAATTTACCGTTAAACGTTGAGTTCACAAATGTAAACTTCGTTAATAGTCCGTTACGTCTTTTCGAAATTAAGCACAATCTCGCCTCAGCTTCTTGGCATAACACTCAGCGATGTTAATTATAACGGCAATTAACGCTTAAGCGCGTAATGCCACCTTCTGTAATATAATTATTATATATATAGTATAACATAATATATATAATATAATTATAATATTATTTATTATTATATTATATATATATATTATTTATTAATATATATACAATATATTTATATAATATATTATAATATATAATATGGACATTTATAAGATGTTATTGATATTAGATTAGTTAATTTAGGTTAAGTTAGTCTAGGTTAGGTTAGGCTAGGCTATGTTTAGGTTGGTTAGGTTAGGGTTAGGTATTAGATTAGGTTAGGTTACCAAAAATTTAATGTATTTACCCTAAAATTATTAAACATACATACTTATTATTGATTTTCGCTCCTGGAGTCAACAGCTTATAAATAGCCTATATATATATTTATATATATATATATATAGATCTATTAAATATATATATATATTATATATATAAGTAATATATATATATATATAGGTATATATTATATATATATTTAGATATAGATATGATATATATTATAATATATATATATATATATTATAGTATATCTATATGGCCAGCATCCCTAAAAGTTCAGGCATGTAAAGAAAACTATAAATATACACGAAAATAATATCATTTTATAATCAGGAGACATTTTACCGCAGAAAATTAAAAAAAATTAATTTCATTTTATATTATTAATAACTCCATATTAAATATATAGTAAAAGTGCGGCTCTGATTGACTGAACGACGTGAAGCTGCGTCTCGAGAGAAAAATTGCCAAATGTCGCTTTATAATATATTGCTATTGCAATATTATTTTTTTCTTTATTATATCGCTTCTTAGTGGGTTCGAAGCCGACGGAGACAGATGGGGGGGACGAAGTTCCCCCCCGTCGTCCCCCGGGTAGGCCGAGGAACCCCGAAGGTGTCTCCAGTAGTTGTTTACCCGAGGTTTCTTCTGTTCGTTTTTTAAAAAAGAAAAAATAACATTTAACGTTCCGTCTCACTCGTGAGGTAATTCGCCTCTTCGAATTATCAAAAAACTGTAAATTTTTCAACAATTTTTAACAATTTTAATTTTTTAAAAGCGTTATTTTTTTTATGGGGTTTTTTTAATTCTTGCGGTTAAAAATGTCTCCGATTAATAATATTTTATTTCGTGATAACCTTTTATAGTTTTTAGTACAGCCAACTTTTCGGGAATGCTGACCTATTATAATATATTATATATTATATTATCATTAAAGTAATAATTTGTATTGTATTAGGTTTTCCATCCATTTATGTACTTATTTTGGTATTTATAGAATAAAGTTGTTTTTTCAAAGATAGGAATAATATTTGTTGATTTAATATAAATACAATGAGTAACAAACGAAAAGCAACAGTACTGACTCGATGTGGTAGTGCCAAAAAATTTGGTGGTTAACCTTCACATTTGAATGAAACTGAAGCTCGTTTCCTCCTCCAAGTCATTAGTATAGCTATTTTTGAAAAAAAAATAGCCACCCTAACTTGAAAGACAATGGTATAGCTAAAACGATAGCAGATGGCGGTATTAAAATATGGAATTGTGTAAACTTGCGCTTGCCCTTACATGATAAATATTATGTAGTGAAGTTGGTGGACAGAATGTGTTTCAAGGAAACCAAGGAAATTAATTGAAAATGTCTCTCTACAGTACAGGTGCAGAATGTGGAGGAAAAATTAGAAAAACTCATTGATATTTCGTCTTGCACCTGTAAGCTGCCTGTTCGTCCTTGTGATGATAAAGCTGTGAAGTGTTATAAAAAAACTTGCAAAACACAACACATAATACTGATTGTCTACATTGATAATCTTAATTTATTTAAGTATGACTATAATTACGTCATTTATATAATTACGCTAAGATAACTCAATTTTCAGTTGCCACGCTAGGAATCATATATTAGAATTAACTCATAAATAATATAATTATAAATATAACCAGTATATTTTCTTATATTATTAAACAATATATAAATCATATACCTCATTGTAAATAATAAACTTATATTATAGCCTATAATATATAGCACATATTCTATAATAATATAGTATTTAGTACATATATTATTCTAATATCTCAACTACAAATGTAAATTTATATATAGTATAATATATTATCCTAATCACTCCAGTATTATTTACAGGTGAATATTATACTATAGTACTATCATGAGGTACTACTGCCGATATTACATAATAATAGATAATTATATTAATACTTTTAATCCAATACTAATACAATACGATACGTGCTAAATTAAATATGTCCTGTTCACTCAATAATAGTTTAAGTAGTAACGCGTAGTATCATCATATCTCCGATATAAATAATTAAAATATACATATAATATATACCTAAAAGTTAATAATTTAAAACTCAGGTATACGAACTTATAAAGTTAGTCCATGGAATATATAAGTAATAATTCAAACTATATATAAAATTACTCTGACCGATCTAAGAACTGATAATATATCTATTTATACACAATATTATATCATTAGAGGGTAATATAGTATGTTACCTGCTACTCACAATCTCAAATATCTACCTCATTAATCCTAACGAGTTTAGCTTATCAAAGCCCTCCGCCTATATTTACACAAAACCTATTGGCTCAAATTCTTCCTACCATGATCCTTACTTCTGAAATATATTAACACTTTTTTCTTCTAGATTTTCAGACCATCAACTCAGAAGCCAATTAATCAATTCCGCATTATATTTTAAATTATTTTAGATTAGATGAGTCACCTACTATACTTCTAGTTAATTCCAATTCTATCTCAACCTAATAATTCCTGCCTTATACCCCACCTCGATAATTTCTTTCCATTATAACTCTCCCTCTACAATATTAACAATTATGAAATAACCTCAATAGGAAGAACAAGTAAATGGGGTTAGTATCCACTTTAACCGACTTAAACTCATTAAATATTAACCTATTAATATTCTTTTACACATCCAGCTACACTACTTACTATACAAACTTTTTTGATTATATCTCAATATTTACAGTGTAAATGCTCTATCCATATAATAATCCAACATCCTATATATACTACTTATAACAATTCCTGACCTATAAAAACCTTTCCTCTAGATTATAACTCTTAATACTATACTAGCGCATTAGTTGCAAACCATAAATAAACCTTATAAATATATACTAAATTATTACGATCTTACTCACGCATATAATCCATCAATGTCATCTCAATATTAACATAATATTTTTTCAAATTGTTAATATGAATTTGATATTACCTACACACGTGATCTCAAGCTTTTATAATAACCGTTTATGACTTGAATATTACATCCTAAATCGACTCAACCATTGTTCTTACACCAAGTCAGTCATCATCAGTCTATTACTGCGACGCCTACATTCTTTCGTATAACCTCATATATCTAAAAGTACTAGCATTATATATACCTTCTACCTATACATATATATACTATCTTAAAATATATATAAACTTTATATTTCCCTATATATATTTAATATAACTTAACAGTTTCCACTCTCATATTTTCGCCCTAACCTATAATTATTTATATTATATATAAGTAGGTACTTATATTACTCGCTCTTACTCCTAAAATTCACTTGGAACTTATACATATTAACCCTCCTAACTGATACTTTTAAGTTAACCACTAGCTCCAGAAATCCATATATCTCAATACTATACAATCTTCGACTACTTACCGTTCAATTAGATAAGATATTTCATCCATATATATATCATCATTCTAAGATATATTTACCAATTTCTTCAAATTTTTACACTCTATCTACCTATTATACCTCACTCTAATTATCTTACTATTAACATACTTCTATCCACAATATTATACGCTCATATTATCCTATTTCTATTGTCACTACTACTATTCAATAACCCCACACACATCACTTATTTACACCTCTTTATTCTATAATACTATTTATATTGTAGTGACAAGATTTTCACGATAAGTGGTTATCTTTCCTCCTGCACTGACTCATTTACTGTACAGTTCTCCTATATCGAACATATTACTATAAGCATTGTAATACTATCGAAAATCTTCCCTTATTTATTATTTATTCTAACCAGAATTGCAACACCTATCTTTCACTAATATTACTATATACCTTTCTGACTAGCGTATGTTCCTTAATACATCCCTGTTTATAAGTTCCTCATTCCATTATCCTCCTTTCCAAACGTTTATTTATAACCGTACTATATAATTAGTGTTTTAAAATACTGATAATCCTAATCATCAGTATCTATTGAATTTTTAAATTATACATCTTTTTTTATTTTAAAGAAAAAAGTTCCAAGTTCATTTATCATAATATTGAGTTCTCTACTTAGAAGTTAGAAATTAAATGAATATGTAATAGATTTCTACTAAAGGCTATTACTAACATTATATGATTCATATAATATAATCATTTGCTATTTATATTAGTTACATTACATAACCACGTCTTTTATTTTATTATATCTTTTTTAACCCTAGTACTTTCATCTAATATAATCACTCATTCAGTCCACTCTATTACTAATATACTTTATAATATAATAATAGTGTAGATACAGTTCTTATATCATTAATAAGATACTCATACTATTTAGCCACAATATCTACTATAAACTTACTAGCTTATAGGATACTGTGACACTTAGACTAACTAAATTGCTTGCCTTCATTTAGCTACCCTCCAGATTATTTTAGTTCGAGTATTAATCAATACTTGTTCACAATTTATCAACCTGTATATAGATAGGCTATAGTATGTAGTTTTATACTTTACGCTGAGCGGCTATACTTACTAATACTTAGTATACTCATTTAATATGTCTGTAAGCTTCAACTTAATCATTCTCTATTAAAATTATTATACCTTTACATTCCTATTTTCAGTGAAACACCTCCAGTACTACATAACTCAGATACCCTCACCACGATAAATCTTTAAATTGATAATTACATTAAGGTAAGTATTAAAATGTAAAAGGATATTAAATTAAAAATAATAAAAACTTTATAAAATAGAATTATTTGTAATTTATATTTATTATATTATTATTAAAATAGCTTTACCATTCGTTAAAAATGGATTATATAATCTTCATAATATTTGTAATTCCGAAATGCCTATTAATAATAGTTAAATATATAATATATATATTAATAAGATTATACTTGCAGACTCATAATTAAATGAATATCAATATTTTCTAGGCTTACTCTGATAATATGCGTTAAACAGTTTAGAAATCTGATCGCATATTAATAAATATATAATAAAACACCCAAAAAAAAACCACAAAAAAGCAACCCTAAAACGTGTTATGATTCCGAATGTATAGCATACAATACTTTTATGCAATTGATTGTTCAGTAATGCCCCGATAAAATGCTTTGTTAAAAAGCAAAAAGAGCAAAATAAACCCGAGGAAAAATAAAAATAAAATCGCGTAGAAAATTATCAATAAATTATTAAAATAATGCTTTTTTAATATCAGTGAGTAAGAGATATTAAATAATATATAATAAATTAATAATGAAAATTTAATAAAGAGGACAAATTCTTCATTTATACGCTTGGTTGTATATATGGCATAATTGTAATTATTTGTATTCATAATTATCAATATTTAAATTCAGTATTCGAAAATCCTTATTAAAAAAAATACATATGATATCTAGATTAAAAAAAAAAATAGATTAACTTAAATAAATAACATTATAAAATGTACGGCAGACTTCAAATAAGCATAATATGTTAGATCAAAAAAATGATTACAGAACTAAATTGTGGATTTTCTTTCTTAGCTTTATCAGTAATAATTTTACATAAAGGTCCTTCTATTTTAATTGGACCATTCTGGTATATATAATAAAGTTTTAATCAACGAAAAGAAATAAATTTCCCTGTCCACAGTATTGGACAAAAAAATCTATTAAGTACACGCTCCAGAATGCATTTATCTGAGGTTCTATAATACTACTGTGATATATTGAATAAGTAATTATATATAATATAAATATATATATATATTAATATATATCATATATATATTATAAAATATAAAGATCTATATATATATACTAATTATATTTTTACAGCATTTCTCCAAACAATTTATATTTAAATATAGATTAGATTGATAACTATAAATAAAATATATATATTAATTAAATATAGCAGTTTATATATATTAAACATTAAATATATGGTAAGATATATATAATTATATTAAACTTAACAGAATAAAAATTAATATAGTAATAACTTAATATATACCTATATATATTAATTAATAATATATATATACTAAATTTAAACTTTTAATTAGAAGATATATTTTATATATACTATAATATTAGTTATTCCTACACTTAATATTGAGTATAAGATAATAAATAATATATTAAATTAATAAAATATATTTAATAATACATGATAAATATATATAAATGTATTTAATAAATAAATTGATTAACATATATATATTCATTGAAAAATAATCATAAGAGATAAAATAGTAATATATATTATAGTATCATCATGGAGGGTCGACAGTTAAAATAATACATTTGGATAACTCATATTAAATATGAATTGAGATAATATGAATATTACCATTTTGTATCTATTATATGAATATCTCCATGATACCTAGCAACAGAAACAACAATAAACATGTTAAATTAATACTTTAGCTCAACTTTAAAGCTCAAACTTAAAATGAGGCTATAGATATTATTAATGTGAGACCTCTTATTATATTTTAAATAAATATAAATGAGAAATATATGCTTACCTAGTATAGTATTATCGGGTACTCTATAATAATATAAATAATATGATTATTAACAATTATGAATATTGAATTAATAATAAACTATTTGATAAGATATTTTGATTATTAATAATACTTTATGTATTATACATTTAAAATAAAAAAATATAATAAGTTATACTATATATATAATATAGTAATATAAAATAGATAATATCATCAAGTCAATTGTTTTTTTTCTGTATCTCTGTTTTCATATTTATAATTATATCATTTATTTTCTCACAATTAAGAAAGGAAAACGTAATAAAAAACTAAATTAGAATAAAAATAATAGCATAATAAATTACATATATTATGAATTAAATTATATACTTATATAATAATTCCCAGCATATACAATCGAGTTTCATCCCTCACGCTCCCTCTAATAAACGAAATTAAATCTCATGTCACCAAATACAAAAAATTAGAAATAATGGTCTAATTCATCTACAAGATATCTAATATACAAGACCCAACGTTAATGGTTTATGAGTATATAGAGCTTAATAATAATATATTTATATATAATATTATAAGAGCATATAATAGATGAATATAGATATATATGATGTAATATTATATAATATTAAGATATAGCGTCTTTAATAATTAATTATTGCATACTAGTTAAATATAAGGTGAATTATTAAGATATCTCGATATACTATATTTTATTAAGTACCCATCTTATAGGTTATTACCTAAAAATTGAAGCTCTATTATATATAAATTATAAGTATATATATATATGAAGCATTATTATTAATAATATATATATATATTTAATAATTTAATATATATATATAATTAAGATTAATTATATATTAATTAAGTATATAAAGTTAATAATATACTTAAGCTAGCAAATTTAATAATTAATTTCGATTTCTGTACATATATATTACTATATTAATTATTAATTACACTATGAGATATATAATAACTTTATATATAAATATGATATAAATTAAGTTAATAATAATTATATGTAGATATATATATAGAATGATAATATGTAATATAAATAGTAATAAGTAGAATAAATAATATAAAGATGATATATTCTAATGATAGTTAATAGATTTATTAATATAAAGTAATATATATATATATATGATTATATACATAATTACGATACCCCGTTAAATATTTGTTCAATTGCTGTATAGCTGAAATTCAGGAAGTCTGTGACTATAATATATACATAAATGTAGAATAAGTTTAATATATATTATATATTAAATAATATAATATATATTTATAAATTAAATAAAAATAAGATAATAAAGTAAATATATAAGTTAAATATTCTGTACATGATCACAGCATTATTCTGTACATCTACGGCTCCAAAAATAATATATGTATGAGATGAATATTTGAATTAATAATAGTCTTAATATAATATATTATAAATAGTTTCATAACTAATAAAAATCAAGAAATTAAAGAAAATGAAATAAACATATAAACAATGAAATAAATAATATAATTATTATATATTTACTTAAATATATTAAAATACCAATAAAAAAAATAAAGTTATATAATATATAAGATAAATTAGTTAAGTAATATGTTATAATATTATATAATAGTATACTTATATAATAATAAGTCTTGATAGTCACGAATGGACTTTTGTAATACCGATTTTCTAGAAATTATGTGAGATTATTATTAGGAAAGGGAATGAAATATTAAGATATTAGAAATATAGAAAGTTAAAAAAAAACACATTCATATAAAAAAATCTTATAAGTTATAATTGATAGATGAGTGGTGTATACCCATCTCACCGTAAATTATATCATTCAAGGGAACTGAATCCAGCCATTTTTACAGATACATTTGAGAAATTGACGGCCACATCCATTAACAATGGCTTCTCATGTCAGTCATATAAATATAAAAAAGATTAGTAAAATTTTATCTCTCTATTTATAAAATTGATTCTACTGCAAATACCAGTCGTAATAGCATACTATCTTCAAAGTGCCACACATAATACGGTAACGGAATCATTATATATTTTAAGACCATTATTTTATGACTATCTCGACCCAGCAAACAATTGATTAGTTATAAAAGTTATTATTACTATAACCTAATATTATTTAGCATAGTTTAATTATTTTAATATTAACTTTAATATACAAAGAATAATATAGATATTACTACATAATATATATTATAAATTTAAAGTAGAACATATTTGATATTACTCAGGTCCTATTGAATTAGTAAATATAACCTCGCAATGAAACGGTATATTAAGTATAAATTTATCTGAGTTAAACTTTTGACCTAAAAATACCAAAAGTAGAGAAAAATTAATTCAATAAATGAACCGAAAGTAAAAATAAAAATATAGATAGCCTTTCTTGTGAATCTAAATCTACCTAAATATAGACCCGTCACCACAGTATATAAATGGTTATAAGTTAACTAAAATGGTAGATTGTGCTTAAAAGTTGGCAGTAATTAGGATAGTAGAGATATATAAATATGAGTAAGTATTATATTATATATGCTAAAATAATAATATAATAATTTAAAATATTATAATTATAAATAAATACTAATTATAGATTGATACTACTAACTATGAATTTAAAAGTCAAAGTGAACTTAATCCAAAACATATTAAATTTCCAATTCGAGGTAAAAATGAATCAGTAATTTTAAATTAATATATTAATATTATATTATATAATATTTTATATTATTAAAAAAAAAATGTCACAATATATATCTATTAGTAAATAATGTGTAAATATTATAGACAATTTTTATAATTGAGTAGAAAATTAACAGCACAGGAGCATTTTTTTTTATGATATTTCTCAATATTAAATGGAATAATAAAAATTAACAATATATATTATGAATTAAAAGAAGTAGTCTGCGAATATCAAGAATAACGTATGACTAGATATATTCTAAGGTTAAAAGAAGTCTTTCATTTATATGAATATTATGGATTGATTTATTCTTAAAAATTTAAATCGGAAGAACAAAAATATCAAAGTACCTTTAATATATTAAAAAATTAGATAAATAGATGAAAGAATTGAAATGGAAGTTATTTTCAATACTTTTCAAATATGGTCATAAAAATAAATATGATCAAAAAAATTTAAATACAAGTTAAAAATAATAAGTTATATTTAATATTATCTATTATTTACACAAAGCTTATATTTCATCTCAAATTTAATTAAAGGAAATTAAAAAATATTGTAGCTCTAATAAATAAGTTTAATTTTTGAAATAAAGATAAATAGTGATTGGTCAAGGTTTTAATTTTTAACCCATTGGTCAACAAATCTAAAAAAACATTAAAACAAAAAATATAACTACCTAAAAGTTAATAATTTTTATTTTTCACATAATATAAATTGGTAATTCCAATTCATATGGATATAGAGGAAATATATTGCAAATCATATAGGAACTATTATATTCAACAGTCATGCTACTTAGATATTTAGTTTAACTCTATACACCCTCAGTTTGTGAGTGATATGATAAGCAACGGGTTATAAATATTCAAATAATAATAAAATTTTTTTTAAATAAAATGTTAAAAATAATAATTCAACCAATTCAAATTAGCATTTTTAAAATTCAAATTATTTTATGATAATTAACACATGTAACAGTATATTGACAATGTGGTACTTACTTTTATTAAAATTAGAATAAATAATTAATTAATATTCTATATAGATGCTATTTATGATTGAATGTAGAAATATCGCCTTAAAATAAACATGTAATTTATATATTTAGATATTATAAACACCTTATTTACTTTCTCATATAAATTATAAAGTGTGTATTAAATCTTGCCAGTAATATAAAACGAAAAAAAAAGTCCATACTTATAAATAATGATTTGAAGAGTAATAAAAAAGGAATTACCCACGTTCCCCCACCGACATTAAACCTTCATTAATAAATTGTATTTTAATTTATATTAAATTACCAATTGACAAGTAGATGCACGGGCATTTACTAAATGTCTATTATTCAAGATTGGTGTCTCCAGAGTCGCGAGAAAGTACTTGGAAATTATGTTTTACAGGCAATTACTTGTTTGCTCGCGCTCATTATTATTGACATTTTATCTATATCCATTTCAATAACTAAAATTTTCCGATAAACAATCATAGAAACTAGCACCCATGCTCTCCCAAGCTTAAAAATTTAGAATTATTTGATAAAGATTGTTCACCTTTGTTCATGATATTATATTAGATAATATTTTAATTTTCATTCCACTGCTTACAAAACTCTCATAAAAAAAAAAAATTGATTCAATTAGCGAAACATTTGAAGCATATCTGTAATATCTATAAATAAAATCAAATACATTATTGATACTTTAACCTCTATTACTTCACACAATATAACGATCTGAGATGTTTAATAAGATAAATTTAAATCATGTTAATTCGTATTATTATGATCCTATAGGAGAAATAGCGTTTGAGAATTAATAACCACACTTCTTCGTATTAAGGTATATTATCTATCCTTGCTTAATAGCACCTTTTTAAGTTGAATTTGTTCTATTGTAACAGCTACCTTTGTGCAAAGCACCTGAGATTTATATTAAATTATAAATATATTATATTTATATTTTTTATATGACTGATTATAGCCTTATATAAAGGGTAGACAATAGTATAATTAGCCTATACTGCTATAGGCTATATATACTTGATAGTTATAATGATAGTATTAGTACTCTTTGTTATTAAAATATAATATATATTATATATATAAATATATATAATATTATATATGTTTAATATTTATTATGCAATATATAAATATTATATAGCTACATTAATTATTCGTGATTTGTATAAATATATTTTATTAATTATGAAAAAATATATATATTTAATATTAGTTAAAGATATAGAATATATATACTAATCAGTTAATACAAACTATATGTAAACTTGAGCTAGTATATATGTAATTAGAATGATTATAATAAAGATTAAATAAATATATAATAATATTCATATTTAATAATAAAAATATATAAGAATATATATATATATATTATATATATTAAATAATATATAGTAGATAAGTCAAGCAGGTGTGTATTAGCGGATCACGCGATTGAGTCACTAGCCACCGGAAGTTCAACCCAGAGTCTATAAAATTACCAGATCCATTGTCCGTAAGGTGGGCTTTATATAGCCTCAAGATATTTCCAGGTTAATCTCATGGAGTTAGACATGATATCAAGAAGGTTATATGGGAGACCAACCATAATTCCACGTAGGACCCACCGAGCGCATAGGAAGGCAGACCCGGAGGACCCACGTATAGCCTAGGTAGGGGGATCTGGGACCGCCGCATAGAGCGCCACCGGAAAGGAATAACCCCAGACTAGGCGCCGCAAAGTACTATCACTCACGTATATTGTATATATATATATATTATATATATATATAAAATATATATTATATATTATATATATATCATTATTCCCTTTATTATATAGGTTTTATTATTATCTAATTAATAATATTATATAATATATAATATTATATATAACATTTAACAAAAAGAATAGCACGAGCAATATATAAGTTTATATATAGGTGTTATATATATATAGATAGTTGCTTAGTTGAATTTATTTTATATATATATAAGATATGAGTTCGTTATTATAATTACTACTACGATTATATATACTTATACATACTTATATACTATATATAGTTATACATGATATATCAGGTAATTTTAGTATATATTATATAGGTATATATAGATATATATATATGATTAAGTATATATATTCAGTGTGGCGGCTCGTGGTCAATATTCTTGAGTAGGCAAATCAATATAGAATCTTCAGTACTATATATCATTTATATTATAACATATATACTATTATTAATATAAATAAGTATATACTAAATTTAAAATATATATATCATATATAAAATAAATACAATAAATTATATTATTCATAGTATTAGATATACTACTTCAGTACATATAAGGTATATAATTTATTATATATATAGATAGATTAGTTGAGCTTTTTAATAATAATATTTATTTTACAATTATATAAATGATAATTTTTTATTAGTGATTATACGTTCCGCCTCAGATTCTGAGGGTCAAGAGGTTTTATTTGACTTCCTGCAGATGGCGATGTGAATGCGGATGTCAACGATTCTTCTATGATGTCGGTCCGGTGAGGATATAAATTTGATACAGTAAAATCAGCCACTGTAGTAGCGGTAATTGCTGTGTGTATGTCAGATGTCCTTAAATGTATATAAGATCCTTTAATTAGACAACTTTAGTATCTATTATCGAACTCAAAATGTATATAAATATCTTAAGTAATCCCGTTCGGGTCAATAGATCCTCTTAGTATTGGTCATACATAATGGCCAACATTTCACCACAATCTCAAACCTATTTTCTCAAAATAGTTGACTTGAGCTATAATAGAATATTTATCTTATAAGTTCTTATTCATATCTGACGATATTCATCTATATTTCTAATAGCCACCCAAAACGAAATATTTTTACCTATACTCTCTCCAAAGGGGGAAGGAGTTCGATTTTAATTCTACGTACGGTAAATATATTGATTAATAATAATCTGAAATTATTAAAAATATCAGGCTCGCTGTGAATCTTATTATTCAAATTATGATAAATTGTATTGTAACATTTATAGTAATGATAATTAATCACGGATAAAAATTATATTATATTATCGAATATTTTATATATATGTGAATAATAACTATGAAAAAACATCCAATATATTTTTTAGTTATTAAATATATTAGTTTCTTATAATATAGTATACCTACAATATCATCACTATTACGTTAATATACATATAATTAATAATTAAAAGTAGTTAGATTAATATTATTAAATAAGAAATATATTAATAAAGATATATATGCAAATATTAATGATATATGATATT
Organism: Trachelipus rathkii; assembly: GCA_015478945.1. Lineage (NCBI taxonomy): Eukaryota > Metazoa > Arthropoda > Malacostraca > Isopoda > Trachelipodidae > Trachelipus > Trachelipus rathkii. The sequence goes on along the minus strand of JABUQX010011058.1, from coordinate 39,541 downwards.
ATAGAAAGAAAGATCAAATCATATTGAGTTATAGATGACTTAGATTAAGTACTTATCTTCTTAATACTACTTATATTAATAATAATACTATATATATATATATAAATAGTATAGTGTATATATATATACTATTAATATAGATATTTAATTATATAAGTTAATATAAATAATATATTATATTATATAGGAGCTAAAATAATTAAAAATACTTTATTATATTCTTATTATATTATATATAGTATATTGGTTAATTAGTAAAACAATGCAAATATCTTTAGTATACATTAAATTATTTCGAAAAAAAAAATAAAAAAAACAAATTGCTCAACACATAATTAATATATATAGTATATTAAATATTGTTCATCCAAAACCTTACAATGATATGCACGTAACTGGTAATTATTAAAAGGTTAAAACATATTAATAAAAGCGAAAATCTCACTTCAATAGATCATATATTACTCATTAGGGTATGTGAGGCTCTCAATGCAGCCATGAACTAACAGAAGCGCTTCACACTCAACCAGATTTGCTGGAATTATAGTACGCATTTAATGCTTTATGACAGATCAGTGGCTTATAAATTATTTTTGGATCTCCTATATGTTATAGAATTTAAGAAATATATAACTAATAATATATATTATTTAACTATATATAATATAATAAATTATATATTAATATTAATCAGTACAATAATATATTAATTATATATATAATGAGATAATATTATCATACATAACTATATTATTTAGTATAATATCAATAATAAATAAAATAATATCACTATTATATATCATATTATATATTAATAAATATTATATATATACTTATATTATTATATATCTCAACCACTTTATGATAAGGGGCGCATTACTTTAACTTTCTGTAGTATCCGCATCTTCCTTTATAAGCCACCAACAAAAAGATCATTTCATATGAATAGATTAAAATTATACATAATATATAAATATTATTTTATATATTATAATCATATCGAATTTATGAGGCGTATAAATTCTAATTACCAAAGGTACCGCTCTTTTTATAACATTAAGGGTCGGGGTTTAACCCTTATTAATTATAACCATTATTTTATACTTACACCCTTTTGACTAAATTTTATATATAGGCTAATATCTAACTCTACAGAATTATATAATATTAACGCTACTGTTTTGGATCCTTTTACAATGCAAGCTTGTACAACGTTTATCACTAATTCACATGCATTGCCGAAGATCCAACATAGCGTATTTGAATCAGCAGCGCGCAAAATATCAAAACAGTTTCGCGCTGCTGACGCCAATCTAGAAATACAAAATGCGCCCCCACAAAAATTGTAACAGATAGTTATGTGTGCTACATTTACAAGTAGAAGAAAAATAGTAACTGTGAAAAAATTGATGCTTTTGCGTACTTATTAACATTTTTAGAAGTTGGTTAATTAGTCAAGTCGTTCTAAATTCTCAAAATTCGCGATACATGTATGTCTGAGTGTGTAGTTAAGAGATTCTGGTTATAAAAATTTATGGCACTGTCATACCAAACCTCAAATACGGTTTTTTTTGCCAAAATTACTCCTCCTTCTCCACAAGACCAGTCGAATCTTACGTGTCATGCAAGAAAATCGTATTGAAACCGGGTTGAGCAAAGTGACCACTAAGAGATAAATCGGTTTTTGCAACATTGACCATTCTAATACAACTAATGCTACTCTACCATCCTTCTATATGGGTCTAGAATACTATACTATCTCATAGGATATGATAAAATATCATAAGATTATGTGCATTTTAATTATACTGTAGAAAGTGCATTTCATAAAAAAGTAACGATAAAATTAAAAATGTAAAAGATATAAAAGACATAGAGGACAGGAAAAATATAAAAGTGACTGGTACTAATGAGGTAAACTGAGCTATGTGAACAAAAAATAATTACCAAGGAATTTGTTATTAGTTATGGTATCAACTTTCTTCACTATCTATCTACATATTAAAATTTCTGATACCTAAACATTTAATTATTAATAAAATTAACAATATTATATTATTTCTAAGGTCTATATATAATATAATAAGGTACAAAAATAACAATATAAATAAAAAAACATTAACATAATAAAAATAGGTCAATAAAATAAACCACGTGCTCATTTATCTGGCAAAAACTATCCTCGGACTAATATATATATTATATATTATCTTATAAACCTAACATAAACTAATATATATATTAATATATAATATATTTATTATTATTCAACTAATTAATATTATGATATATATATATTAATTAACTATTATATATATATATATTATATAATTATCGTATAATTACCATTTATTATTTATTTAATTATGTTAATAATAAGTAATTAATATAATTTTATTATTATATTAATACTTTCTATAAATTCCATATTTATAATATTATAATAATAATATAATAATAATTAATTAATAATATTAATACTAATAAACTATCTTATTATTCTTTAAAATTAATATAAAGTAAATAATAAGGGGTCATATATATTACTATCTTATTTTTATTATTTCTATTACTATAAATAACTATTAACTTAACATATATAAATTTAATAGTATATTAAGTAATATATACTACATGGGATTATTAGATTTAATTAGCATATAATAAAGCTATTTAATATATCGTATTTTTTTTATATTATTATTATATTATTATCATATATAGGGTGGGTTTCAACTAACAGTTCTATTTATAATCACCTCCGCTCATCCCTCATTAGGACAAAAATAAGTCTATGCAGGATATTCTCGTTGCAATATCGAGGACAGCGTTGTCTAAGTAAATTTAGGATAAATGCGAGACATAGGTCGATCTCTCTAAATCAGATGGACATCTCTAGTCTCGGAAAGACTAGGAGATGCGCTAATGGTTGCGGATGTCAAATGATGTTGAAGAGATGCGTAGTGCAGCGGTAATGAGCGGGTAATTATCGGATGATCGCGAGTATGTTCATTACAATACATCTATACGTTTAAAGTAATATTAAGTTAAATTATATCGTCCGTAAACTAATAGTATATATAGTATAAATATATATATTATATTATTATAATATATTATGGTATATATATTTAATTATTATTATATATTATTAGTATATAATAAATATCTTATTTTATACATACTAATTATATATTATATATTATGATTTAATATAATATATCTAGGTGACCACAGTCTTCACCTCACATAATATTTATTACAATTAGACAAATTTATTCAATTCTTTAATTTAATAAATTAGTATATCAACAAATGTATATCACACACGTAATATGCCATAATTTTAGCTCCTGGGATAACTGCATAATATTTTCTCCAATAAATAGTAAAATCATAAGTATCATGAGCTATTATTATAATATTAGTGAAGTCCTCCCACACCCACAAAAAGAAATGTGATGTCTATACTTGAATAGTATTATATGCATTCCATATAGACACCCCTCAAATTCTATATCAATTTTTTAGTATATTGATATAACTCATTTGTGATGATATTCAATCCTAACAGACCTTCTTAACTGATCATAATATTAAACTCACTTAAAACTGATTTTAATGTGTGTATTTAGTAAAAAAGTACTTATGTTTAATATAGTTTATTTTTTTTATAATATAAGGTAAATAAAGTGTCTCACAATAATATACAGAAAATAATAAATTATGATTTTAAATATAAAAAAGATAAGTAATGATCTATATGCCTAATTTGTTATACTATTGATTACTAGTATCACTGATCACAAAACAAATTTTCACTCTCAAGGATCGTTATATAAATACAATACAACACACAGTATCCTATGTTCATTTTTATATTTGATAGTTTGATATAAGAGTTCAGCCATACCTAATTAAAGATACCTAGGAGCTTTGAATTAAATTATAATACTTTATCCCTAACAGCATCAAGCCAGTAGAATAACTTCCTTTCGGTCGCTTAATAGTATTCTATTACTTAAAGTGATCAATGGAGTTGATATAAGTTTTTAGAAGATATTACCTATAGAATATTAAATGGTACCAATAATAGATACAGTGACTCATCAAATTATATCTCGATTATTTTCTCTCTAGATAATTGATTACGTTAGTCATTTAGAGAAACGAGCACAACTTCGCTCGTTATCAGTTAAAAAACTGTGCGTCTGCCCCACAAGTTTGGTGGTGTACATTATTTTAAAGATGCTTTAAGACTAATTTCAGAAGTATGGTGTGTGGAAAATTGCATGCAGTAGCAATAATTTCATATCTTAATAAACTTAGGAAGTAGCCTAACAAAGTAATACGTCTTTATACTTAATTTGTGAATATTACTCTAGCCCGAGGAAACATTAATGCTTTCATCTATTCATCTTAGTAGTTGAATTTATGTCTATGGTCTTCAATTATATATTCTTGTTATTAAATACTTAATGTTAGAGAACACATTTAAGTTGCCAATTATAATTTAGTGATACACTCCGTACACACTCTCTATAGGTTGTGGTTAGTGAACAATAATACTTCTCATTTAACGGTTTTGTGAAGTGTCGTCTACACAATGCCACAAACGCAATTATGATTTATTTGCTTAAAGAAGTTGACATGTCGGTAGCTAAAAGTAGGAAAGGCTAGGGTGCAGCAGGAAACGGAAGTAAAATGGGAAGTCGCATACAGATAAGTTCAGCCGAGTCACATAATTATAGTATATTTATTCAGCGATATGTTTGAATATAAAATTTTGATAATCATGTCTATACATAACAATATTTTCAACAAGGACATAGTAATATTTAAATTTATAAAATACCAGTAAAATACAGGTGATTGGATGGGTACTCACAATGTGAAGATAGAGATATAGTATATAGCACATGCCTGACGGCGAGGATAACTCAAAGAAGTCGATATTAGATATAGAGAAAAGGACAGCATAATCAAGAATAAGGTTATGTAGTATAGTTAAACAGAGCAGATTAAATATGGTGTATGGGTAGTCATAGCAACGGGTAGGACTAATCCGACAGACGTGTTTCAGCAAAGTGAATGGTACAGAGAGCTGCAAGGTGAGGAGAAGAAAAACTTATGTGCTAACAAGAATATAGTGAGTGCGTAGCAAAATAGCTCACCTAATGAAGCCGTGATAAACAAATAACATGATCTCATGAGCTCGCCAGAGATCAATAAAGAGTGTCTCCTAAGTGAGGCAAATAAAAGAGAGCACAAGGCCCAACTAAGACCATAGTATTATATTTGTACTAAGGTAGACCTTATAACTCTCGCGATAATAAAGTCGTAATTAAACTCTTTAGTGTTAATTTTAGCGAGGGTGAAAAGGTGAAGAATTAGGCCTCAGAATAGTGATGATATAATATACAAGTGATTAACACCCGTTGAGTATACGGGTAGACTACTGTAATACGAAAGTACTATTAGATGAGATGTAGAAGTAGATTGTGCAGACTGAGAGATCGGGGTAGAGAGTAGCCTAGAAAATACTATACGGAAAGAAAAGAGGAGTATCTATATCTCAGTATTTAGGGTATTGTCAAAAGATTTGATAACATATAAAGGCATAGCAATGCTGCGTGATGTTATAAAAATGTATATTTACTCTCCTGGAAACAATGAGTGATAAGTGCGTAATGAGATGATTGCGAGAATTTTTATATAGTTAGTTGATGTGGATGATGAGTTGTTGTATATTTGAGCGGATATAATTTATCTCTCTCCTATATATATAATATATTATCTCTATTTTTTTTTATTCCTATGCTGATTTCTTTACTTATAGTTCCTTATGCATTATTCATGTATAAAAGGTCTCGTAATCCAAACGTCCAAGCCCTATTAAGTGTTTACTAAAATAACTCACTGTGTTAGTTTATACAACTATAGATCGTAACAAGTTACCAACTTTAATTGATGCGCACTATAATATAACTTAGAAATAAGAAATGATGTGAATCAAGATATGTAAATACTGGTAAATCTGAGTGCGTCTGAACGATATGACCTGTCTGAGGATTCTAAAGATGTCATATAATAATACATTACTATAGATAATAAAGTAAAAAAGTAAGGGCGTCTCATAATACTCGTAGGATGGTAATAGTTTCAGCAGCTAATAGTACTCACGGGTAAAATATAGCATCAATCTAGAAGATTTGCAATCGTGAAAAAGATAAGGTAAACAAAAGCACTATAGTATATACAATTTAATGGTCAGTCAATGTGGGTAGGATATGATAAGTAAGGAAGTGTGATTGTCCACAATATGATAGGTGGGGGCCATATAATGAGTTGCAAGAAGTACCTCAAATAATAAGGTGAGTGTATATGGGTGATAACAAGTTAGTAGTCTTCATTGGGAAGGCAACTCAGTAAGCCGGGGTAGGCACCTCACATAAATGAGTATGGCAAAACTGATTGAATATGTCATGTTGATATAATATTTTATTCATATTGCAGTATCAATATATATAACAGAGATATTATCTAGTTTTCACTCACTCTAATCACCTAACCACTCAAATACACACGTCGCGCATCTGCCATAAAGCGCATATGCTATATGTACAATACAATCAGATGTTGAATACTCACACTAATAATAGGTAAATCCGGTACTACAAATATCACGTGATATACTTAATTATATGTTACTAATAAGGTTATCAATATTGAAGTTCGTATCCAGAAAAAACTAATGAAATGCAAGAAGCGTCAAGTGAAATATGAAGGATATAACATTACTGCACAAGGCTTTATACTAGTAATGAACTTGCTAATAAATAGCTCTAATGTCTAAATGAGTATATTCTCACCACTAAAATCGCAATTAGATAGACCTACGATATTATAAGCTCGAGACATAGTATTAGGTTAATATATCTCTAATTGTAGAAAGTGCATATCTAGACGTGTAATAGTCCAATAGTATAACCCACTCACAAGCAGGTGGAACCGGTAGAAATAAATGACCCATATCAGGCGGACATATGACCAAAATATGAATACCCATTATAACTCCCGGCTTAGACTATTGCAGAGAGGAACCAGCTGAGAGAGTTGAATTCGTTATAAAGTGGAACTATGATTGTGGAGTTAAATAGGATTATTAAAAAAGTAAGCAAAGTGCATTAGCCATCCTATTGAGAATCCAGCTCGATAAATTTGATTAATTAACATTGTTCTAATTATAAAAGTTAAATTTTTGAAGAAGAGACATAGTATGTTGACTATTAATGTATAATCCTCTCATTATACTGTCTATATATAGTTTTATTCTACCTTAAATTCTTTAATATTTTTCTTTAATAATTTAAAATAGCTGAATTTAATAGAACTGTAATTATAAGAGAACTACATTCTATATTTACCTATTTCCTTATCTTTCCCTATTTCACTATAAGCTTTATTTTACCCTACACTTTATAAAATAATAAAAAAAATAAAACAAAGATTAAATGTGTTGTCGTTTAGATAGTGAAAACAAATATAAATTTCGCATCATAATAATAAAAATAACAGATAGTAAAAGTAACGTTTTATGACAATTTATAAGTTTTTATATATATATTGATGTGAAATATTTTACATGTTTTATTTATCCTAACACAATAATTAAGTTATATTATTATAGCAAATTAGCTCTATTTATGGGATCATTTTTTTTTTATATTATTTAAATAAAAATAGATCATCCATATATTATGTCTTATCAACTGTGGTCGAATATGCCCTACTTATGATGTGTGTAGTATATCAAAATATATTATTAAGGAGTAGTATTTATCTATACAATATATTTAGTAATTATATAATATTATCTATATATTATAATTATTTTGATAGCTTTAGTGAAGTAATGTGGGGGCGTCGGTATGATAGTGATGACAGTTGAAGGTCGGGTAGGTGATGTATACGTCTGAGGCTAGGCGACGAGGTGTTGTAGGTAGTGAGGGTGGTCGTGAGGAGGGCCGAGTTGTAGGGTGAGTATAGTACATGATCCTAGCGATGGGTAGTGCATGTAGTGAAGGTATAGTGAGTAGTAGATACAGTATGGTGAGGTATATATAACATCTACGTATTATTTTACAGCTTTATTCAAGTAACTATATATATTATCAAAAATTTTATCAGGAATTTAGAATATAATCAATTGCCCCAAAAAGTCATGTTGATTTTTACTTATTTTAAGTGAATAATATATATAAAATGTGTAAATAAATTTATATATTAATATGTTATTTATTTATATGTGATATAATTAGATATATTTATATATTTTATTAATAGAGCTAGTCAACGTAGATGAGATAAGTATTATATTATTCCACTCTATATATAATGTTATATAATGAGTCTGTACTCAGTATATGTACACATCTATCTATAGTATGATCATTTTATTAGTTGAGACATTAGTAAGTTTTGAGTCTGTTAATGTAGTTATTATATAAAGGAAATTATGTATATAGATGATCTCAAATAATAGATATTTATGATTAATGCTCCTCTCTCAATAGCCAAAATATATTTTATAATATTTTATCATAATTCTTATATCGATATTAATTATTCTAATTATCAACACATCATGTATCTTGTATATTATATTTTAATAATTTATTTAATTTAATATTTTTAATATATTCTTATATTTAATATTCTACATTTATAGGATCATCATTTATATTTATAGTTCAATTCACATTCGTTCAAATAAAATATAATGATAATTGTAAGTTTAATTTAATATATAAGATAATATTTAATTTTAATTAATAATTATATAATTAATTATATTATATTGATTACTATAATCTTTGTTAATTAGTAAATTATAATACATTATCCTCTTTAAGGAACTTAAATTCCTCTGTGATTGTAGACATGATCTCCTGAAGAGGCATGTTCATTACAGGGTCTACAATATAAGACATCTGACGAACTACTTGTGGTTCTCTTCGATCCTTCTGATCTCTAGTTTGTGGAGAAGTGCGAGGTACCTGAGAACCTCGTTGGGTTTTATCTTCTTTCTCCTCTTTCTCTTTAATAAATTTTAACATATCCTGTTGAGTAGGTGGAGGCTTTTCCTCATCCTCAATATCACCACCACTGTTCTCCAAACCTCCTACTGCTCCCATGGTATGCTTGCTCTCAACCTCATCACCTCATGCATTTTTTAAGTGCAAAAAATAAAATAATGTCCAATAAAAATAATAATAGGTCTATCCCAGTTTTAGAACTATTTGCTGTAAATTTTGGTGCTCAGTGTTTTATGGAAGTACTTTACTCCTTTAAAAATAAATGAATTACATTTATATACTGACTCAATGGTAACTCTAAATTGGATAGTAAATAAAGTGGAAAAGTTAAATAAAGTAGAAAAGAAAGTGTCTGTTATTAATAATCAACTGAATTTTTATTGAAAATGCATGTGATAAACACTCGATAACTTTTAACCATTGTAAAGGATCTTAGAATCCTAGTGATTATATAGCCAGCGCCCCGCTGTGTTTCTTACAAAGTTTTATTAAAAAATTCAATTTATTTAAATGGGACTATATTAAACAATACTGAGCGGTTAAAAGTCACGTTTCCAAATCCATTATATATATATTATTATTATTATTATTATTATTATTATTATTATTATTATTATTATTATTATTATTATTATTATTATATATTTATTATTATTATTATTATTATTTAAATAAAATATAATTATATAAATATATATTTATATATATATATATATATATATATATATATATATATATATATATATATATATATACATATTATATTATTATATTATATATATATATACATATATATTATTATTATTATTACATATGTAAATATAAATATATATATACATTTTATATATATATATATATTATTATTATTATTATTATTATTATTATTATTATTATTATTATTATTATATACATATATTATTATTATTATTATTATTAAATATATATATATATTATTATATATTATTATTATTATATTATTATATATATATTATTATTATATTATTACATATATATATATATATTATATATATATTATATTATTATTATTATTATTATTATATATATATATTATTATTATTTATATTATATACATATATATATATTATATTATTATATATATATTATTACATATACATACATATATTATTATTATTATAAGATACATAAATATGTATAGAGATTATATATATATTTATATATATATATATATATATATATATATATATATATATATATATATATATATTTTTGAATTTGTACATATATATATATATATATATATATATATATATATATATATATATATATATATATATATATATATATATATATTTTTTTTTTTTTTTTTTTTTTGCCCATATTAAAATACGAAATTTGATTTTTATGTCCAGTAATCTGAATTTGAAATAATAAAATAAAAATTTAAAATGTAAAAATAAAAATACGCCATCAGTAAATGCACCCTAATATCAAATTGGAATTTGTCATGATGTCAAAGAATCATTGTTTTGATTTTGACGATCTAAAACAAATTTCAGTAGCCACTTGCATTAAAAAATAAAAATCATAAGAAGTAATACAATTTATTTTTTTCTATTAAAAATTATTATGAGAAATAGTGGCCTAGGCTACCATACCTAGGCCTGAAGAAACATTGGAAGAAGTGAGCCATAACATACACAGGCAAAGTTACAAGAGGAGGCCTGCACCCTAGATGAGAGGGAAAAATCTTTAAGAGGAATTACAATTCCCAAAAAAGGGTAAACATTCAAAGTTAAAAAATAGATCTAGCTGGTGGTGTATATTTTTTAACTTACCCTCCATATCTAATATGGTTGGAATAAAAGAGGAACATACCTAAATAATTAAAATCTAATATTATATTAACTAATTACCTAACAGTTAACTATCAAGTTCAAATTTAGATGGATGTTAAAAATCAGGTTTCATATAGTTAATATATAATAATAATAATAATAATAATAATAATAATAATAATAATAATAATAATAATAATAATAATAATAATAATAATAATAATAATAATAATAATAATAATAATAATAATAATAATAATAATAATAATAATAATAATAATAATAATAATAATAATAATAATAATAATAATGAACAGGAACCTATAGAAGTCCCATTTTTGCAGATGGGTGATTGGTTCTAAATCGATGTTTAGTCGACTTGTGATGGTTTCCCACAGAAGAGGAAAGATTTTTAAAGAATATCAGCATAATAAGAGGATTTCACGAATCCTTTTTTTTATTTTTTATTAAAAATCTTAAAAGTAAAATCTCCCCTATAATATCACATAAATAGTTGTAATTTTTCTTTTAGCAAACTTAAAAATAACTATATTTGAATTTCCCTCTTTATTATTTTTTTTCTCATATTAATATTTTCTGTGGACAAGGATCTTCCTTCAAATTCATTTGATTGGCTTGTTTTTATGAATAAGATGTAATGGAGACTACTATGTGGTTCTGGTGAATAGTTCCAGTCCAAATTAAATCGGAAGAAACCAAACGGATTGGTGGTATCAGTCTTCTGGTGATATGGTGATAAATTTGTAGATCAATTTTTGAAGATTAGTATTACCATATGTCTCATTATGGACTCCAAAGTTCCTGTCTCATTATGGACGCTGTTGGCCTGGTTTCTTTTTAAGAACGATGTGGAGAAAATAAGACTATGTGATGTTTGAGAGTAAATAATTCTAGCCATGAAAATCTCTCAAAATATTTTTATTTTATTTTATTTTTCCGAGTAAAATTGTCTTCTAGCTTTCGAAATCACTTCCAATCTGTGTAACTAATGTGGTGGGATGAGGTTGAGGATTTTTATTGATGATTTTCTTTATTCTATCTGGGCTATTTCTTTTAAAAGGATTCTCTTAGAGTTTTATAAAATAGAACTCTTAGAGTTTTATAAAATAGAATCTGAGTTGATGAAGAATCTTTGTTTTCCAAGCTGACCATAGTACACCATATATATATATATATATATATATATATATATATATATATATATATATATATATATATATATATATATATATATATATATATATATATATATATATATATATATATATATATATATAAATATATATAACTATTCTCAGCTCAGGGTAAGTCGAATTTTGATAATTTGATATTTTATTAATATGATTCACTCGATGAAGAAGAGTAAGAATTACGTGACGTCATATTCTACAACTATTTCGGTTAGAAATTGAGCGTATTATTGATCATGTGTTTTTGCCGGACAATTTGCAACAAAGTTTCTGATTGGGCTTTCTCTCCAAATTTCAAGGCAAAGAACCAATAGAATTAAGCGTTTCAGAATAAAAAATTATTGTCATCGTCTGCCCGCCCATGGCAAGTTCCTCTCTGACAGACTCTGTAGATAAAATTTATTTCCTGTTAAATCAGTGTATTATAGATTTGTAGCAATTAGATTGGTGATTTAGGTATTATTCATTTAAAAACAAATTATGGCTGATCAAGAAGTTGTATTATATTCTCCATTTTTTGGAGTTATGGGAGCCGCATCTGCTATGGTATTTAGTGGTAAGTTCCAAGTTTAGCTTAGGCTACAGTAGTTTAGGCCTAAAGTTTGTCATAGCCATCTATCATTTGAAGAATAAAATATTGCATCAGTAAATGAATATAATTTTCTTACTTTTTTTTTTTTATTAAGCTTATATAATGACTTAGGCCTAACTTTGCCTTCTTTTTTTTCTTGTATTAAAATCGCCCAAGAGATTCACAAAGCCATATTTTTCCTACTTTTCCTCAAAATATAAAGCTTTTCAAAAGGATATTATTAAAATATAAGTTAATTAGGACCTACCCTACCAGATATAGGCTTTAAATAGTTGTATGGAAATGAAAGTTTGCCGTCATAAAAAGTAGACCCCACCTTTAAAAATAAAATGGGAAGACCCTAAATTTTTCTAATTTTTTATTATGTAGGCCTATATAAATTTAAAAAAATATTTTTTTTGAAATATATAAATCAAGATGATTTCTTTTATTAAACTGCTTATTGCAAATTTGCTTCACATTTTTAATAATTGTTTAAATTCAGGGTAATAGTTCGGTTTAAGGTAATGTTATCAAATATCGATTGTTCTTTCCGATAATCATACACTTACACTGCGCTCCCTACTACAATGTCCAATACTAAGATTCCTCCTAGTCAGGATATTGGGGATTCCGGTGGGATGGGTGTGGGTGGTGTTCGTAATAAAATTAAAAATAAAGAAATTCTTCCTTATGAAAACTCTAATAAACGTGAGGTGGTTGAAGAATCACAAACCTCACGCTCACATAATCTGCTAAGTCCTCATAGAGGAAATGACTCACAAGATGTGGGACAAATCACACATACCGCTTGAAAGACCAACACAGTTCTGAGCTTCACCTATACCACCTAACCTCAGTGGAAAAGCAATTATTCACCCAATGAGGATGACGGTTAGAAACCACACCGCAAGTGGAGGTCAGCACTCCTCATAGAGAAATCTAGAGGAAAACAACCCATAGTTAATTGAAAATCTATTACTGAGGCTGATAAACCTAAATGCAAAAAATTGAATAAAAAAAATAGGTTTCAACCTACCAAACTCAACTACTTAAGAGCATAATCCTGACAATTTGCGAAAATAACAATGAATAAGACAACCCTATAAGCCCATTCCTGCACTATCCAACTACTGACAATGATAAGATGGCCTTATCTCTATTCCATATCTGGACAAAGATAAATACATAACTTTGGACTTAACAGCAAAAAGCAAAACTCGCTGAAAGCATTACTCCCTCCACGAATTCAACGCTAAAACATAATATGAACCACCCCTTCGCTGTAATAATCCAATCAGTGAAGGCCAAGAAACTAATTTGACCTTACCGCAGATCACCTCCCATACAATTAAAACTAAGTCAACCTCTATAGAGAAAGGATGATTTCCAGAATAGCCACCTAGAATCTACGATCATAATCCGCGGTGAATACATTAATAGTAAATACAAATCGTCCAAAATGAACACCCTTAGAAATCGTCCCACAGCAAACCAACGGGAAGTTAAATTAATTCAAAGAACACAAAGTTACCACAATCATGATGACTCTAATATTAGATATACCCAACCTACTAGATCCTATATAATACATCTCACACACTACTGACCATTGTAAGCGTTAGAATAAAGGACTCAGCGGTTAAGATATAACCGCCGTGAGTAGAATAGAGCCATAATCTAAAAGGGAACAATACCACTCGTATTCCCACTTTTGAACCATGTCGAACCGAGAGAAAGTTATGGATGACGTAATGAACTAATTCAAATAATACGATGACCAGCCAAGAAGATAAATCCCAACGTTTAAGTAAGAAGACACTGAAGTCACCAAGAAAACCTGAAATGTACACAGGTACCACCAAAATATAAGAGACGTATAAGACATCTGATTGAAAGATGCCATCTCACTCTATTAATCCAACAAATACTTAAAAAATTCACAAAAAGTAGAAGGTTGTAGAATTCTCCGACGATTCAGATACAATTAATGAAGAACATGAACAAAAGATCTTCTCTGTACATATTTGGAGATTTGAGGCGTCATTGTCAGCAATTCACTACAACCCAAATGCCCACTCATCAAAATGGCCACCGAACTTGGCAGGCAGCTTGGAGATGTCGTTTCGCCAGCTGTACATAAAAGCTACATCTCCCAAAAAGATGATAACGACGGAACAATTTCTCCCCGTCCGCTGACACTTTAATAGCATGGTTCTACACACTGAAGAGAAACGTCGCGAAACGAGTACCGCCTTACACAGCTTATCACTTGCTCTCGAGGGACCATAAAAGGAATCCAGCAATGTACGCTCGTTCGTTTGGAACGCTAGCGCGAGCGCAAGCATCATAATGGGTTATTTCGAAAATGCGGAAACATGATCCCTATAGGACTGCATTTAAATTATAGCAGTCTTCCACAGCCTAATATATCGAGCGAAGCGTCGCGAAATATATTAAGATAATGAATTAAAATGAAGCAAACACCCGAGCTCTGGCGAAAAGATCAGCGATTTATGCTGAACATCCCTAGAAATGACAATGATACACTCTTCCTATTCCATTCTTCTCATAGATTCATCGTCCAACCATCCAGAACGAGCAAGAAGATCAAAACTCAACAGAACATTAGTCGATAATAAGACCCTAGAGATGCAAGTAACGAACTCAACTCCAGTCGGTCTATACAGAATAATACTCAATTACCGCTAACTGAGTTCAGAAAACGTTACGGTAGGAAAAACCATCACCCGCCTCCAAAACCGACCCGTCTTCACTCGATACCCAAGTCGTACACCCACGAGTCGCTAACCAAATTCGTGCAGCCCCAGTGAAAAACCATCCGGTGTACTAACGTCCGCTGAATAATGATCGCCGTCTGAAATTCACGACCGATGACCAGTAAAGATAACCCCTTTCGTCCACTATAAACGCCCAGAATAACAGAAAAGTCATCGTCTGTGAATGTTGTGAGAAAAAAAGGACACCAGATGCATGAATGCTACAAATATTTGGAAATTTGTAGCTACTGTAAAGAAAAAAGGCACGATATCGAGATATAATGTAGGTCCCGCCGTTCTCCACAGTCATCGCCACCACTTCCCAGAGCTTCATTCACACTGCCCGCTTTGTGACGATCGGTCTACCACTCTGGTATGCAGGAAGGCACATCTCGACGCCTCCTTAAACAGAGCAAAAACGACAACGCGATGCTTCTCAGCAAACAATATGATGATCGATGAACCCATTACCTGCCAGACAAGTATTAATCTCTAGACGTCCCACTCAAGAAGAGAACAGGTCGCAAGGTCCCACAGATGAAGGAAAAACCACCAAAGGGACTCCGCGGCGTCTGCCTGAGATCCTTGCTGATGTTTGTTCCAAACTGTCTCAATCCCACTTAAGCCCAGGGCCGTTGAAGACGAATGAAAGCCCATCCGTTCAGCGCTTTAAACACCAAATTGAGTCCTCCCAGGTTGGATCAATCCTGTGAGAGAGAAATCGGAACGAGAACTCTCCCAGAAATCTGACCATATCGGTCACTGAAAGAATCTAAACCTACTCTCTACTCACGTGCCCCCATCCACACTGCGGAAAAGAGAATAGAATAGGAACACTCCCCTGAGAAAACTCACCTGGTCAAGACCCCGAAAAAAGGTTGCTGAATCTCCTGATGCTCCTGATCCGAAAATGACCTTTTGGCCGAGGAACATGCGTCACCTACATATAGCCCTTTGTCACAGCGATATTGATCCCCGAGTCAGTGCCAGCTGACCTTGGATGATTTGCCTCTCATGAACTCAAATTTACTTCGTGAGACAAGCGGGGCAGGTATAACCCTTAAATAAAGATTACGGAAGCTAGTTTACATCGTTGGCGAATCATAAAAGAACATACCATACCATCGCCTTCAAAAAAGTAGGAACTGTGGGTGCCGCCAATAAGTCAGGACCTTCGCAAAGAAAGGAGCGATATACCAATCTCCCATTCATGTGAAATTACACGTCTGAAATTCACACATCATGGAAATTTAGTACCCATCTGGTCAGACTTTTTCCATCCGCTTCCAACACCAATATCCATGCAGACCACTACATTATAATGAGGACAACTCCAGCCCTTAGAGATCAATTCACTTGGTGCCTGATTATATCTCACCTCACAGCTCAATATATTTTCACGATCAGGTAAATCTGCTTTGTGGGCTGATGGAACAAAACGAAGGACCATGTACACCCAAAGTTCAACCAAGACATCCCTATGAAGACAGATAAAAGCGTGATGATTCCCAATCACGACAGAATAACAATATCTAACAGATCAACGTTCTGACTTAACGTACTTAAACATTCCTACGAAAAGCAGTTTTCAAAGAAATCTAATCGTCAACTAAGAGCAACGGGCTCACCTCTTCAATACAACGAATCGACTAGGACACAAACATGGCTCATGGAAAAGTGAGTGCTCCTTAGTACTACAAAACTAAGGACAGATGCAAAACCTGCCTGCTCACAGACTTTCCCTAGGCATTTCCTCCCGATGCACATTTGTTTCTGAACCTCTGCCCAACAATCTCCTTGTGCAATTATAGGCAAGAAATAAAACGATGCTGCAGACTAATCTATCAAAACAATATTTAGGCAATCCAGAGAAGTGACCAGTAGACTTAGTGCGACATGTCCATGTATGTCACCGATTTGTCAACAAACCCCAAAAAAGCAAGTATTCTCATCGCACACGTCAATACCCCATGTTAAAAAATCCTTGCCAAAAGTTCCCCCGTCTTGATCTCTGCGCAAATGAGAACCTGCTGCAAACCTTTTCCCAACAACCTAAAGGAACTAAAACAGTATATGTTCATAGAATCACCTACTCCAAGTGGGTGGCCGTCGTGCCTATTTCCGATAAAACTAGCCACATAGTTTCTCGGAATTTAAAAAATCATATTCTCTCGTTCCTTCCAAAAATCCCTAGTCGCATCCTTACGGATAATGGAACGGAGTTTACGTCACACGCATATCAGCAGGCATTACATCGGCACAATATTAAGCATATTCGGATTTCCCCTCTTCATCCCGCAAGTAACGGCATTTGTAAGAGGTTTAACCGAAGCTTAATACTTTTCTTTTTATTTCTTTCATAATTTCTATTTCCCATACTGCTCAAGTTCTTTAGCTTCTAAGTTATTTACTATGATGTTTTCTGCATGCCTCTATATATCTTTTATGTATTAATAAAAACACGCCTATTGAGTCCAAAGTCCTATCCTATACATGCTGAGAAATTTATTACCACCTGTTACAATAAATGACTAAACCAGTTGTATGAGCACAATGTTGAATAAACTTAAAGGGCGTGAAACAAAGAGAAACTGTACTTTGGTTAGAAGACAGCGAATCCTCATCTGGGTTTTCCGGCTTTGTCTCTGACACCTCTCTGTTTGATGACACCTTTGGATTCCATAGGAGAAGAGGATGCCAATTTCGAAGGCTTTATGCAGCCCTTTCACACCCAAAATATCCCCTTTGATGAATTAAAAATTAAGATATACCACATTTTTCCCCAAAGTATACCATCGAATCTAAACCCAAAAAAGTAACACAGATGGGATATCAACAAGTAGACGGAAAACCTGTGCACTATCCTAACGATAAAATAGCCGCATGTTTTAAACTCCAGTTACAAGTACCCCATAGGTAGCTTATGCTCTCTCCCTCCACGCTGCAGAACTCTGTATATCGAATTATAGAGTGCGTATCTTCTTCAGACAGTAGTGGTAACATTATGGATCCAACGGAGGATGCACTCCCGACACCTTCCTTGGACTTTCATGATTTGTATCCACATAATTATCCCTTGAAGTTCCAGTATCCTTCGGTCATTTGCCCTCCCTCATCCAGATCACCCGATGGATTCGTGGAGGAAACGATAGCAGTATAACACCATGCTCTCCCAACTTCCGCGAGGGTATTGGTGGACCAGGAAGCCGTTCCTACCGAACCTGTGTATTTTCGGGATAGGCCAACTTCCCCGATTACCAGTGACCTAACAAGCTATAGGGACATTCGGGAGCCCTTACAAGAAGTAAGTCCATTGGGGTTGAATTTTTCTTCAAGCTCAGAGCAAACTGAGTTCCATGGATTTTCTTCTTCATCAATCCCAACCGATGGTTTTGGACAGATTCGGCCGGACGGATTTTCATCCCCGTTGTTACCTGTTCCGGGATCACCCGCTCGAATAATAGGGGAGGTCTTCGGAAATCCAGAGGATATATCATTGGACCATAGTAATTATACTTTCGTATATGAAGAAGAAATACCCCCATCTGTGCCTTCCCGACCCTTTACTAGAATTATGGGACAAGTGCAAGATCTTAAACATGTCCTAACGACTGCATTAGAATATGTGCGCCGGAAGAAGAGGCGGTCCAATCTATGAAAATGAATTCTTCAATTTATTCCATATATTCCCCTTGAAATTCCTCTTAAAGTTAAAATTCTCCTTGATAAATAATTTTTTTTATCGCAAAATAAATTTCTGTCTCTATGTCTTATACTGTCCTATCTTCTTATTTTTGATAAATAGTGTGCTCGTGTGTTAACTTAGAATAGGGAATGGAAATCTAAATAAGATTAAAATAATTTGGTAATTTAAGCATGATATTTATATGCAAACTGACTAATTAACAATAATGTTGCATGTTGCGCAATGCAATGGTATTAAAAATATTTCATTTTATTTATTATGCATGTAAAATATCATCATATTCTTGTACTAATAATATTTATTTTTTTCTTGTGCACCACTACTATTCCCCACACCTTTTTAAACTCGACACAAATGTGAGAAATTGCTAATTGATAAGTGCTTATTATAGTGTTAATGCTTTTGCATGAAACAATTAAAGGATGTTGCAGTGTTAATGTTTTTGCATGAAACAATTAAAAGAGGTTGCTTATTGTGGTATTAATAGCGTAAAGTGTCAGTTACTGTCCGCATTGAAAAGCGGATTTTGGAAAAGCGGATAAAGGATTTTAATTGCTGAAGACAGGCATTTTTCAACATATCCACCAGCAACGTTTGAAAACAACAACATAGATTTCTATCATTGAACAGATAGATCATACCATAAAGGAATGCTTATTGCTTATGTGCTTCTGTGAAATTCCAGATTGGAAGTGATAGTATTCAGTGCTTTATTAATGCTTTTGTGTTCAGTGCGCTTTTGTTATATTTATCATACGAGTTGTAGTCAATCAGCCTTATTACACTATGAATTTTATATTGTAAATTGCCATTAAAATACTCTTTGTATGTAATTATTCTTTGTATCTATTGCATATTATATGGTTAGATACAGAATTTATAAGAAAACCTTGTAAAAGAAAGTTGCTTTTGCAGGTGTATCATGATGTAAATAATTTTTAATTCATCTAATTTATCAAGCTTTCTTGTATAACCTGCAAACTTGCAAACCACCCTCAGCTTTATTTACTCTTAACAGTGAAAAACTTAAAATGAGGTGGGGCCCAAGTTTAGTGGGGAAGGATGTAATGGGGATTCCATTCAGTCCTATACCCTCAGGTTATCGAGTAATCAGTAAGTTAATTCATAAAATATAGTAATTCACAAAGGTATTAAATTGTGAATATCCTATATTTATTGGTTTACTTTATATTTCTTTATTATGTTCCAATTTAAAATGATATACAATTATTACGTAATATTTTAATCTTCTTTTTTCTAGTGAAATGTATTTATTTAAAGCTTAACTTAGTTTCTAGTTTCAATTACAAACGGATTCGTATATTTTTCTTAAATATTTAAACATTCGTTTGTACGTATTTCCCACTCTTTGTAACACGTTATATTGGGAAACTTTAATTTATGGCCATTTTGGATTCTAGTTCAGGTTAGTGCTTTTTGTATTTCATTACCTAAATTTTCAATTATTAATGTGGTGTACTAAATAATGCTA
Organism: Trachelipus rathkii; assembly: GCA_015478945.1. Lineage (NCBI taxonomy): Eukaryota > Metazoa > Arthropoda > Malacostraca > Isopoda > Trachelipodidae > Trachelipus > Trachelipus rathkii. The sequence continues at coordinate 18,866 of JABUQX010011058.1, read as the reverse complement.
AATAATGTGAAATGTGTAAAAAGGAAAGAATATAAATAAAAGCAAATTTAAATGTTTATGCAGGTCAAGGGACATTCACCTGCACGTCTCAACTTGCATATTCGACGGCTAATTCAAGGAAGCGAAAAAAAAAACCAAAAAGGTTTCCAAATCATATAGGGGTAAGCTTCGTTAAAATTAATGTATGGTTGCATGGCATGACATCTATATTATATTCCCTTCTTCCCTTTAAATGCAGCATCTCTCATTTTTAAAAATCCCCTTCTTAAATTGTAAAGCATTTTATTCCCTAAGTAAAAACTTCTTATCCTATTAAATATAAGCTCCTAAAGCAAATTCCCTTAAACTATTTAAATATTAAATTTAACTTACTTTTAATATAGTAATGGAATCTAATTTAGTCTTTCCTTTCCATTACAGGTTTTTGGTTCTGACTCAAATCCCGTTTTAATGCTTGGCCGCATTTTAATGCTTGGTCGCAATTTTATTGCTTTGACATTTTTGCCTTTGGCTTATTTTTTTTCTGGCTTATTTTTGTCGTCCCTGGATTTTATTTTTCATGGATTATGTCCCCTTGCTTTGGAAAATCTCTTACTTGAAAATCAATTAGATCCCTTTTGACCTGATCCAAACAAATGGCAATCCACCGTACCATGCAAACCATAATAGTAAACCCGCATTAAATGAAGCACGGGTTTTCAGATAACAACCACTTAAGATAAGTTAAAGTTGTTATATTTTTATATGCAAAATACCTGTTATATAGTATAAAAAATTGTAAAGCAAATTGTAACCAGCCAGCAATTGTAAAATACAAAACAAAGATGTATAACGTATGAATGTCACTTTTATAATTGCCCCTATATACTTATATAATCACACCTGAGCCGATTCCCCCATCTCGTAAATACCCACGTTGTTTTATATCGCGAGGAGATTCTTCACCTCAATTCCCTCAATTCAAAGGACTTCTGTGTCCATAAAATTGTACTATATTAAATACATAATTATTTTTCATTCTTATTTCCGGCTCTATGGAGGGATTACTCCAAGACCTAAAATAAGACTGGAACTATTTCATTATTTTATTTTCTTTATTTAATTTATCATATATTGAGTTATTTTCCTTAATAAATATAGACTCTTACTCTCTTTTGCTATCCCTTGGTTGTTTTTCTTTGATGATAAATAAATGATGAAAGGTTATAGGATTGTTTACACACAAAAAGTTCTAAACACCCCATCCATCTTTTTATAAACGTACACATATCCCGACTAACCTTTTACACAAACAACATCAATACAAGCGTGCACCTTTTCGTGAGCATAGGTAATGGTGTCCTGAAGACTTAGATGGAACCACCGTTTGAAAAACTTCTTACCTAATTTTCGCCTTCAAAAAAGAATCGGTGTCAAGGAAAGGTTAAGATTAAATCGCCAAGAGGTTAGTTTCCTCTAATTCATTCCCCTTTCTTTCTCCCTTTTTCTTTTATTTTTTTTTTATTTTTAATTGGGTAATCATAAAGTTCCAAAATCTTTTTGGACATTTTCGGAGATCAGAATAACTAAGTGCTGCAACTCATCGTTTCTTCAATATTTTGGTCTTTATTTCACTACCTTGGACAGCCATTATCCTGGTCTCCGTTACATCATAGACCAAATTGATTTGGCGCCCGAACAGGTACACTGTTGTCTCTTGTTCGCGAAGCGTGCGCATTCCAATTCTTAACGATCATCATCGTCTGAACTTTAATTCTTGTTTTTAAACCATATTCGCATTCTTTTTAGGAATTGGCTCAAGAGGTGTCGTAACTCCTCTCTAATACACATACACTTACACTGCGCTCCCTACTACAATGTCCAATACTAAGATTCCTCCTAGTCAGGATATTGGGGATTCCGGTGGGATGGGTGTGGTGGTGTTCGTAATAAAATTAAAAATAAAGAAATTCTTCCCTTATGAAACTCTAATAACGTGAGGTGTTTTGAAGAACACAAGCTCACGCTCACATATCTTGCTCAAGTCTCCAATAGAGAAATGACATCACAAGATGTGGGAATCCACATACCATTGAAGACCCCACCAACAGTTGGCTTCCCTTACATCCTCATGAAAGCAATATTCCACCCAATGAGGATGAGGTAGAAACCACACCGCAGTGGGGTCGATCTCATAGATCTGAGAAACCCCCTGTTATTGAAAATCTTTTGAGGCTGGATGAACCTCCCAAATTGAATAAAAGAAATGGTTCAACCACCACTCACTATAGGCATAATCCTCATTTGGAAATACATGATGAATATAGCCATTCTGATTCCAACTCTGACATTGATGATGGCTTATTGTCTATTCCATATCTGGAAAAGATAAATCATACTTTGGCTTCGCAAAAAGAAAATGCTGAAGCTATAGCTCGTAAAAATTATGATCACCGTCTCCTTGTAAATTATCCCTCGTTGAAGGCCAAGAACTTCGACCTCTCCTTAATTAAAAATTTGTCCCTCTATGAGAAGGATGTTTCCCAGTATGCCACTAGATCTCATCATAATCCGGGTGATCATAATGTAAAATTCAATGTCAAAAATGAAATCCCTAGAAACTCGTCCCCAAGAAGGGGAAGTAAATTAATTCAAAGACCACAAAGTTCCCACAGTCATGATGACTCTAATATTAGATATACCCAACCTACTAGATCCTATTATACATCTCACACTACTGACTTGTTAAGGTTAGATAGGGATCAACGGAAGTATAACCCCGTGAGTAGAATAGAGCCATCTCTAAGGGAACAATACCACTCTTATTCCCCTTTTGACCATGTCGACCGGAATAGTTATGGATCGTATGACCGTCAATATACATCCCAGCCCAGAAGTAGATCCCAACGATTAGTAAGAAGACCTGAGTCTCCAGAACCTGAAATGTACACAGGTCCACAAATTAAGAGACGTATAGATCTGTTGGAAGATGCCATCTCACTCTTAGTCCAACTACTAAAAATTCACAAAAAGTGAAGGTTGTAGATCTCGGTCGATACAATTATGAAGCTGAACAAGATCTTCTTGTCTACTTGGAAGATTTTGAGGCGTATTGTCAGCTTCACTACCCAAAAGCCCATCATCAATGGCTTAGATTGCTTGGCAGGCAGCTGGAAGGTCGTTTCCGCCAGCTGTATAAGCTAATCTCCAAAGATGATCGGGACTATTTCTCCGTCCGTGACACTTTAATAGCATGGTTCTACAATGAAGAGAAACGTCGAAACGAGTACCGTTTACACGCTTATCACTTGGCTCGTCGAGACCATAAGGAATCCATCCGAATGTACGCTCTTCGTTTGTAACGCTTAGCGCGACGCGCATATAATGGAATAGAATTTTAAGCAAAGATTGTAAAAGAAATTGTAGTAGAAGTCGAAAATTTTATATCCCTTTGCGCGATCTGGAAGAGGAAAGTTAAAAAATAGGAAACAAGAGTTGGGAAAAGATCATGAATTATGCTGACTCGCTAGAAAATGACAATGATCACTTTCCTAATTCCATCTCTCCTGATTCATCAAACCATCCAGAAGAGAAGAGATACTCAAAGAAATCTAGTCATAATAAGACCCATAGAGATGAGCTAAACGAATCAACTGAGTCGGTTATACAGATTAATACTCTGTACCCTAACTGGTTAGAAACAGTTCAGGATAGGGAAAACCTATCACCGCCTCCAAAACCGACCCGTCTTTCATCGTCCCGTTCGTCACCACGTCGTCCAAATCGTGGCTCCCAAGTGAAACCATCCGGTGGTACTCGTCCCCGTGATGATCGCCGTGATTCACGACGTGACAGTAAAGATAACCCCTCTTCTCACTATCACGCCAGAGATAACAGAAAAGTCATCGTCTGTGAATGTTGTGAGAAAAAAAGGACACAGTATGCAGGATTGCTACAAATTCTTGGAAATTTGTAGCTACTGTAAGAAAAAAGGGCACGTTCGAGATTAATGTAGGTCCCGCCGTTCTCCACAGTCATGCCACCACTTCCAGAGTTTTACTGCCCGTTCTGTGTGTCTACACTCTGGTTATGAGTGCACTCAAATAGGACGCCTCTAGACAGAGTCAAAACGCAAGCTGGCTTCTTCTCCAGCAAATAAATGATGCTCGTTGGAACCATTCCTGTCCAGACAAGTTTTCTCTAGAAATTACAAAAAGGTGAAAGGGGAGAGGACAAGAGGGGAAAAACAGGATAAAATAAAAGGGGGCAGAAAGTTTAGGTAGAATGAATGATATAAAAGGAGGCCCCTCCTTGAGTATAAGATATGCCTAAACGGAGACTATAGCTAGAGGCCGATCCATCGTCAACCTCTGCCTCTAGCACACACACTAGAAGCTCACCACATCCCCCAGGAGCCGGCCTCCACATAAGTTGGCTACTGGGGAGCCCAAATTGTTTAAAAAAGGCGCTGAAACGATAAGAGCTTTACATTTCGGGTCCTTAACAAACGGCACTCTAAGGTGGACTTATTGAACATAACATCAACATACCAAGGATCCAGGAGACGCATTCGGAGTCCTTTGAGGTTTTTCCTTCATAAGGGACCGCGAACTGTTTCTCCTTCTGGAGGGGGAGCCGCTAGAGAAAACTGTCCTGAGCGAGCCGGAATGGTTCACGCAGCATCCACTTATTTGCTGAGGAAGTCAGCTGCGTTTTTTGACTCGTCTAGAGGCGTCTATGAGTGCACTCATCCAGAGTGTAAGACCTCCACAGATGGGCAGGTTAGGGCCCTGGGAAGTGGTGGGATGACCTGTGGTAGAACGGCGAGCCGGTCCGCTCAAAGAAGAGGAAGCGTCGCGTCCCAAATGAAAGGAAACTACACCACAATGTGACATCCGAGGCGTCTCCCTGGATCTCTTGAAGTTTGTCAACAGTCCACTTAGAGGGCCGTTGTAAGGGACCGAATGAAGCATGTTCAGCGCCTTTAAACCCTTAGTTGGTCTCCCCAGGTTTGAGTCAGCCTGTGGGAGAGACATCGGGACGGGACTCTCCAGAATCTGACCATATGGATGAAGATCTAAACCTACTCTTTACGTTGCCATCACGCGGAAAAGAGAATGTAGGAAAACTCCCTGAGAAACTCACTGGTCAGAACCCCGAAAAAAGGTTTGCTGAATCTCCTGTGTCTGATCTGATGGACCTGGCCGAGAAATGGTCATACATATAGCCCTTTGTCAAGCGGATATTGATCCCCTAGTAGTGACCGTGACCTTGGATGATTTGCCTCCTCATGGAATCAAATTTCTTGTAGACAGCGGGGCAGGTATTAACCTAATAAGTTCGGAAGTAGTTTCATCGTTGGGTGATCATAAAGAAATCCTACCATCCTTAAAAGTAGGCGTGGGTGCGATAAGTGGCTTCGCAAAGAAGGAGCGTATACCAATCTCCCATTATGTGAAATTACAGTTGAAATTTCCATATGGATTTAGTACCCATCTGTCAGACTTTTTCATCGTTCCCCAAAAATATATGGCAGACCATACATTAATATTGGGAACTCCAGCCCTTAGAGATAATCACTTGTTGCCTGATTTATCTCACCTACAGCTCATTTATTTTCACGGAAATCAGGTAATTGTTGTGGCTGATGGAATCAAACGAAAGACTGATACCCCACGTTCAACCCAAGACATCCCTATGAGACAGATAAGCGTTATGCTTCCCAATATCGACGATAACAATATCTTAAGAGATCAACGTTCTGATCGTACTTTAAAATTCCTACTGAAAGGTTTTCAGAAATCTAATGTCAACTGGCAACAGGTACCTCTTCAATACCGAATGCATAAGACACAAATAGTCGTGGAAAATGATGTCTTATACTACAAAACTAAGACAGATGCACTGCTGTACATGATTTCTAGGCTTCCTCATGCACATTGTTTTGAACCTGCACATCTCTTGTGCACATATAGGAAGAAATAAGATGCTGCAGCTAATCTATAAACAATTTTGGCATCCGAGAGTGAACCCAGTAGTTGTGGACATTGTCCAATGTTGTCCCGTTTGTCAAACCCAAAAGAATTTCTCTGCAAACGTCACTCCCCCCATGTTAAAAATCCTTGCCAGTTCCCCGTTTGATCTCTGCGCTATGGACCTGCTGCAATTTCCCAAAACCCTAAAGGGAAATAAATACTGTATAGTGTTCATAGATCACTACTCCAAGTGGGTGGCCGTCGTGCCTATTTCCGATAAAACTAGCACAATAGTTTTCGATTTAAAGATCATCTCTCTCGTTCCTTCTCATAAAATCTACGTCGAATCCTTACGGAAATGGGAAACGGAGTTTAGTCACACCGCATCTCAGCAGGCATTTAACATCGGCACAATATTAGCATATTTCGATTTCCCTCTTGCATCCGCAGAGTAACGGCAATTTGTAAGAGGTTAACCGAAGCTTAATACAACATCCTCAATGTGTTTCGGTTAAAAACCACTCGACTCATTACTGAGACGAAGAATTCGTACCTAGTGTTTCAATTACATATAACATTTAGCGTGTCATAAGTGACCTTAAACACAGTGTCCAGCACCTGCGACTTTGATCTGATATTCGAGAAGAATGCGCAATTCTCCAGCTCACACCTTTCCACAGTACTGGTCCGATTCTATTGTCGCTAATCTGGATTGAATTTTTTGATGGGGCTGTCTCAACCTTATCATTTTGTTTTTTGAAGTAATAGATAATTCAGACATATCTGAGTACGAGATCCACTCAGAAGATAAGCGATCCTCTTCTGGTTTTCCGCTTTGTCTTGACACCTGATCCTTTCTTTCTCGTTTGATCGACACCCTTAGGATATGCCATAGGGAGAAAGTAGGATAGCCAATTTTCGAAGGCTGTTAAGCTGCAGTTGCAATCCCGCTTATGCCACTATCTCCCATTGATTGCACATACAAAATTTCGTTATATCCAATTTTTTACCCCAAATAATATTCGGCAATGAATTCAGACTCTCTCGAACTCAGATATTACATAGGTGCGGAGATACTCGAGACACCGTAAGTCATAAAGAACAAACGTCCTGTACTCCACATGGGGAATACTGCTTGATATAATGCCACCCAGTGGTCAAATCTTTCGATACCATTATATGTCGCACGTGTCATGTAACCCGCGCCATAGTAGGTGTCAGGGTTGTTCTCGTCCTTCCTGCCTGACGCAAAGCGTCTGAATTGCGTATTGTCAGGTAGTGAGCATATCGTGTTCTTCAGACAGTAGTAGTGGATTACCTATATGGATTGCTGCACAGACGAGACCAACGGGAGGATATGCAAGTCCGTGTTACACAGACACCGGCCTATCCTTGGACTTTTCATCCGATTTGTAATTTTTTCCACCATAATTAGTCTACTGATTTATTCTGCTCTCCAGTATCGCTTCTGTGCCATCTCATTTGCCCTCTCAATCCAGATATCGCCCGATGGATTATCGTGGAGGTTTAAACGATTAGCAGTATAAAACACCATTGCTCCACTCGGCAACTTCCGCGCCGGGTATTGGTGGAAACCAGGAAGCCGTTCTCTCATAGTCCGAACCAACCTTGTATTTTCGGGATAGGCCACTTCAATAACCCCGATTACCATGTTGGGATCGGCGATGGAATTAACAAGCCTATTAGGTGAGCATTCGGACAGCGGGCCTTACTGGAACCCGGAAAACTACAGGTACATCTGGTCCGCAGGTTCTGGGAACTTTGCTTATAGCTTTCTAAGCCCGGCCCTTCGTCTTCGAGGGCATTGGAGGTAGATGGAAGCTGCCATACTGAGCGTCTAAAATCTCCATGGTATTTTCCTCTCTCTATACATCCCAAAGGATCCCAACACCCTTGTTCCGATGGTTTTGACAGATTGGGCTCGCGACGGATCTTTTCATACACCGAATAGTTTTACCGTAATCGACGATTCTTATGTTCCGGATCCACCCACTCGCTCGAATCAATAGCGGGAGGTCTTCGAAATCCAGCAGGATATATGCATTGGACCATTTTAGTAATTTTTTAGTGACAACACTTTTTTGTATATGAAGAATGATAGCGATATAACAGTTCCGGATCTTCTCGTAGCTGCGAAATTTCGGCCCGCTACTTCCCAAATCTTAGATACTCAAGATTTAAATTATGGCGACAGACGTGCAATAGATTCTGTAAACATTGGGCTCCTTATCACGACTTGCAATTAGAATATTGTGCGCCGGAAGCAGCCGAGGCGGTTTTTTCGGGGCCACATCTTATTGCAAAGGTATCTGTATTTTCTTACACAATCTATTCGTTCCAGGTAATATTCCGCTTCCTTCAAATTTCCTTTCTTGAAAGGGATTAAAATTCTTCGCTTTGATAAATTTTAATGGTTTTAATATTATCGCCGGGTCACTACAAACGGTATACATTTCTGTATCTGATCCTTATACTGTCCTATCTTCTTATTTTTGAGTTACAGGAGGGCTACCGTGCTGCTCGGTGGGTGTGTTAACCTTAGAACATAGGGACAAAGGTGGAAGTCTAAAGGGTGGAGATTAAAATAATTATGGTAATTTAAAGCCATGGGACTTTAGTATTTCTATATGGCCAGAAACGTGGGAGGCTAATTTGGCTATATTCAATCCTAATCACCGGTTTGTATTGCACTTCGTGTTTGCGTTTGCAATGCAATGGATCTAAAAATATTTCCATTTTATTCTTTATCTTATGCATAAAGTAACATATAATTCAGTCCATAGTTCTCCGTTCGCTTTGGTGTCTGAATAATCAGTTCTTGTAATTTCTACATTTTCTTGTCGCACGCAGCTACTATTCCCCACACTCCTTTTTTAAACATCGAACAAGCATAAGGTTGTGTAGAAATTGCTGGTAAGTTGGGTATCATTAAGTCAGTCTTTATTAAAATACTTGTTTGTTGTCAATGTTCATCATGCGGAGCTGGGGTCATTTTTGTTCGATTGGGAAACTTCTTGAATATTTTATATTTACCTACAACGCGCCTATGTCTTGCATGGGATGTCTGGAAATGTTTTTTGGGTTCTTTCGTGTTTATGCATTACATTTGAAGGGAATTATCAAATTACAATATAGAGTGCGCCTTGCTGCGGTTTGTGGTGGAATTTAACGTTCCTAAGATGATAAATCTGGACACGCCTGTTATAACATGTGAGGTCCGGAGTACACCTTTACTTTCCTTATCTAAAGTGGGCTCTCGGGCGAAGGGATTTGAAACGTTCTTAAGGGGCGCCGCACATGGGAGTGATATTTTGGACAAAGGAGCAGAGGGGTGATTCATATAAGCGGCATTAATTAGGATTTTATATATTGACCTTGGACTATAGAAACGGACATTGGCTTGACTGATGTTGTTTTGGGCACGCCACATAATTTTGATTTATTTCAACATATCTTCACTATGATAGACACCATGCACACATGAGCACAGCATACGGAATATGAATTGCAATTCATATCTTATTCCAAATGAGATATCTATTAGTTTGAGGATGGTGAAAAGTTGAAACCAACTTTCTATCTAATCTATTAATTTATAGGGAAAGATTCTTTTCTATCATTCCAGGCACACAGATAGATAATCCTACTAAAAGATTAATGGAAAATACTTATTAATGCCTTATGTGCATTCGTGGGTTGGGTTTCCATCTGCACAGGGAATTTGTATGGAAAGGTGTATCTAGTTATTCCCACTTGGGCCAGGGTGTGGTTTCTACCTCATTGCTCCTTCATTTGGGTGGATATATTGCTTTCAATTGAGGTAATTTAATGTAGGGAAGCCCAACGCTTCGTGTGGTTCTTTTTTCGCCGGGTATGTGCGATTCGCCACTTTTGCTCCATTTCCTTCTATGGACTAGCAATTATGTAAAGCGTGAAGTTTGTGTCTTCAACACCTCACGTTTATTAAGTTTTCATAAGGAAGATTGCTTATTTTAATTTATTACGAACACCACCCACACCCATCCCACCGGAATCCAATATCCTGACTAGGAGGAATCTTAGTATTGGACATTGTAGTAGGGAGGCGCCAGTGTATGTATGTGTTAAGAGAGGAGTTTACGACACCCCTCTTAGCAATTCTAAAAGGAATGCAAATTTAAGAAAAAAAATTAAGGTCAGACGATGGTCGTTAAGAATTGGAATGCGGCCCGGCTTTCGCGAACAAAGACTAACAGTGTACCCTGTTCGGGCCAATCAATTTTGGTCCTGTGATGTAACGGAGACCAGATAAATGGCTGTCCAAGGTAGTGAAATAAAGACCAAAATATTGAAGAAACGATGAGTTGCAGCACTTAGTTATTCTGATCTCCGAAAATGTCCAAAAAGATTTTGGAACTTTATGATTACCCAATTAAAAATAAAAAAAAAATAAAAGAAAAAGGGAGAAAGAAAGGGGAATGAATTAGAGGAAACTAACCTCTTGGCGATTTAATCTTAACCTTTCCTTGACACCGATTCTTTTTTGAAGGCGAAAATTAGGTAAGAAGTTTTTCAAACGGTGGTTCCATCTAAGTCTTCAGGACACCATTACCTATGCTCACGAAAAGGTGCACGCTTGTATTGATGTTGTTTGTGTAAAAGGTTAGTCGGGATATGTGTAACTTATCAACAAAGATGGATGGGTGTTTAGATTTTTGTGTGTAAACAATTGCTGTACAGTCTTTCATTTTTAGCTCATCTAAAGAAATAAAACAGGGGATGTGCAAAGAGGTAATAGTCTAATATTTATTAAGGGAAAATAACTCAATATGATAAATTAAAATTAAAGAATATAAAATATATAGAAATATTCCAGTCTTTACTATATGGATTTGCGGAGTCAAGTCAGCTCTCATTGGTAGGCGGAATATAGAATGAAAAAAATAATTAGTATTTAAATATAGTAACAATTTTAATGGAACACAGAAAGTTCCTTGAATGGAGGGATTGTCGGTGAAGAATCATGCTCGCGTATAAAAACGTGGGTATTTAAGCGAGATGGGGATCGGCTCAGGTGTGATAATAAGTAATAATATCGGGGCAATCAAAAGTGCCATCATACGTTTATTATCTTTTGTTTGAGGTATTACAATTGCTGGCTGTTTCAAATTTGCTTTACACATTTCATTTATACACTTTAACAGGTATTATTGCATATAAAAATATAACAGACTACTATTAAGCTAATATCTACGTGGTTTGTTTAACTGTAAATTACCCGTGTGTATACATTTAAGAATGCGTTGGTGTGATTATATAAGTATATAGGGGCAATTATAAAAGTGACATTCATACGTTATACATCTTTGTTTTGTATTTTACAATTGCTGGCTGGTTACAATTTGCTTTACAATTTTTTATACTATATAACAGGTATTTTGCATATAAAAATATAACAACTTTAACTTATCTTAAGTGGTTGTTATCTGAAAACCCGTGCTTCATTTAATGCGGGTTTACTATTATGGTTTGCATGGTACGGTGGATTGCCATTTGTTTGGATCAGGTCAAAAGGGATCTAATTGATTTTCAAGTAAGAGATTTTCCAAAGCAAGGGGACATAATCCATGAAAAATAAAATCCAGGGACGACAAAAATAAGCCAGAAAAAAAATAAGCCAAAGGCAAAAATGTCAAAGCAATAAAATTGCGACCAAGCATTAAAATGCGGCCAAGCATTAAAACGGGATTTGAGTCAGAACCAAAAACCTGTAATGGAAAGGAAAGACTAAATTAGATTCCATTACTATATTAAAAGTAAGTTAAATTTAATATTTAAATAGTTTAAGGGAATTTGCTTTAGGAGCTTATATTTAATAGGATAAGAAGTTTTTACTTAGGGAATAAAATGCTTTACAATTTAAGAAGGGGATTTTAAAAATGAGAGATGCTGCATTTAAGGGAAGAAGGGAATATAATATAGATGTCATGCCATGCAACCATACATTAAGGTAATGCAGCTCCATAGGTTAATTCACCATACCAAAATAATTAGATCAAATTTAACTCCAACGAAACTTACCCCTAATGATCTCTATTATAAGAAATTCATTAATTTTTTTCTTTTATTTTCAGATTAAACAAAATTAAGAATTAACTTTTATATTTTTTTTAATTTATTGTATGTATCATGAATTATTTAGAAATGATACACAATTTATTACGTATATTTTAATACTTCTTTTTTTCTAGGTGTATAATGTGAGTTTATTTAAAAGGGCTTAACTTAGTATTCTAGTTTTGTCGACAAGTTTACAACGGATTCGTCATATTTATATGTTCCCTTCGCACCTTAAATCACTATTTTAAAACACTTCCTGTATAATTGCTATCTGTAAATTTCCTCATAACTTCTTCTGTCAAACGTTATTATTTGGGACCATACTTTAATTTATGGCTCATATATTCTTGGACATTTCTAGTCATCTACGTTTGCAGTTAGTTTGCTAGTCTATTGTATTTCCTCTCAACACTTAAATTTTCACAAGATATTAATGTTAGTGGTAATAGCTAAATAAATGCTAAAATACATAAAAAAGAGCTTATCAGTGTTTACAGAGGAAAGATAGATAATAAATAGGAAATTCATAAAATGCGGTCATCGCATAAGGTTTCCAAGGAGGTCTCCCTTACATATCCTATGCACGACGCCTTCGTATAACAACATGTGAGCGCGATATGTCGAACGTACGGCTTAACATATACGAAAATGGTTAAGCACGAAATAACTTAAACACAAAAAATAAGGCGAATTTCCCGATATAATTGACACTAGAATAACGGGTGAATGAATGAAGCTTTAAATAATCGTATTAATATTCATTACTGTATGAGTATATAAGCATAGGCAATGTAACATCCAGTATATTTAACGTTAACCTATTCTTCGCATCACCTCTATTAAATTGGCAGACATAAATACACGTAATCATAATAAGTTAACCCAATAATACTCATACGGTATCTATTACAACTATGTAAATGAGCATCTTTTAGTGTAATTACTATACTTTTAATGTAAAATAGCAATTTCACCATCTTATCCCTATTAACACTAGATTTACTCAGAGTAACTCTGAAGGGTATACGGTATAGAACTGGAATACACCTTCACTTAACAACTTATATATTACCTCATTCAAACTATATATATAACTTCGCGTTGCCTCTTCTACATCTCATTTTAAGTTATTTTTGCTACTAGATTTAAGGGAAGTAAATACTACTGCTGAAGGTGTGTGAGTCATAGTCCTTGTGCCAGGGTCATATACACGCGCTAATAGTATTGGATGTCCTTTTGAACTATACAAATATATCCGATTATTTAAATAGCAATATAGGTTCCGCTAACAATTTTAACTAGACTTGTCGGCAATTTTGATTAGCTTATGACATTACTTCGCCTTTTGGGAAAGCCACTTTATTTCTTTTTTTTCCATGGGGCTTAGTTTTTTTTCGTGCGTTTATACACCTGCTGGATTTTATTTTTCATGGATTATGTCCCCTTGCTTTGGAAAATCTCTCTACTTGAAAATCAAGATTAAGAATCCTTCTTTTGACCATGGGAACTCAAAAACATTAAAATGGCGAAATACCTCGACTACCATGGCAAACACATAAATATAGTTAAAGACCCGCCATTATATAACATGAAAGCAAAAGAGTCAGGGTTTTCAGTGTAAATAGGACACTTTATAACACCAATTTAAAGATTAAAGATATAATAGTTCGATTAGTATAGTTTATTAATATTCAAAAAAGTAGCCTTTGACTACATACAATAAGTAACTTCGTTAGAATAAATATATAAATACCAAATAGGCTAACGAATATCTCTGTGAGGCAACTCAGCAATAGATGAACAAATTTAACAATAAAAAAAAGAAAAGTGCTACTATAGAGAATATGATATGTACTTTATAATTAGTCCCCTATATACTATACTTAATCACACCTGAAGCCTAGCACTCTCCCAACTCTGGAAATTTTCACCATCTCAGTTGAAAAAGTCACACACCACCGTTTGTTTTATATCGCGAGGAGAGTCTACACCTTTACAAGCCTCAAATTTTCCTCAATTATAAGTGATCGGTTCATCTTGTGGTCACATAAATTTGATACTTACTTTTGTAAAATACATTTTACCGGATAAATTAGTATTTTTATACTTCCTATGTTTATGTTTGTTTTCTCAACAGGCGTTTGCTTATGGAGTGGGGATTATACTGGTTTGAAAAATGCCTGCTACATTGCACACCGCATAAAATATATAGACTAGGACAATAATTTCACTCTATTATCTCCACTGTTTTTCCTTTCATTATAAATAATTTACCTCCATGATCATTTTGATGTCAAGCGGTCAGTAAAATCTTATTTGATCCACTTTAATTATATAATCGCTTATGACATCCCCTTACTCTCTTTTTGCTATCCCTTACAATTAGGAGTCTGTACTCTCTTTTTTAATTGCTTTTTCCATGGCAATGAAATAAAAATACAAATTTGAACATGAAAGGCACTGCAACATCCTTTAATTTTATAGGGTGATCTCATTGCATAGATATGCATTTTAAAAGCCGAAATACTCACACAAATTATCGTAAACACCCCATCATCTAATCCATATTTGCTATTAATTACCGTCTCAGACAACATTTTATGTTCGTCCCGGAGAGCTTATAAACAAAGCCGTTTGTGGGTAAGGACTCAGATCCATAAGTCGGTGCACAAGAAAAAACATAAATTACTATAATTTACAGAAGCCGTGCGAGCCTTTTGTGAGCATAGGTAATGGTGTCCTGAAGACGTTGAAATGCGAACCACCGTGTTGAAATGAAAGGCTTTTACCTAATTTTTGCGCCCTTGCTACACTCAGTGTCAAAGAGATATTCCTTACAAATAGTCGACAGGTTGGTTTTCCTCTAATTCATTCCCCTTTCTTTCTCCCCTTTTCTCTTATATTGTTTTAATTGGGTAATCATAAAGTTCCAAAATCTTTTTGGACATTTTCGGAGATCAGAATAACTAAGTGCTGCAACTCATCGTTTCTTCAATATTTTGGTCTTTATTTCACTACCTTGGACAGCCATTATCCTGGTCTCCGTTACATCATAGACCAAATTGATTTGGCGCCCGAACAGGTACACTGTTGTCTCTTGTTCGCGAAGCGTGCGCATTCCAATTCTTAACGATCATCATCGTCTGAACTTTAATTCTTGTTTTTAAACCATATTCGCATTCTTTTTAGGAATTGGCTCAAGAGGTGTCGTAACTCCTCTCTAATACACATACACTTACACTGCGCTCCCTACTACAATGTCCAATACTAAGATTCCTCAGTCAGGATATTGGGGATTCCGGTGGGATGGGTGTGGGTGGTGTTCGTAATAAAATTAAAAATAAAGAAATTCTTCCTTATGAAAACTCTAATAAACGTGAGGTGGTTGAAGAATCACAAACCTCACGCTCACATAATCTGCTAAGTCCTCATAGAGGAAATGACTCACAAGATGTGGGAAATCCACATACCCTTGAAAGACCACACAGGTTTGGCTTCCCTTACATCCTCATGAAAGCAATATTCCACCCAATGAGGATGAGGTAGAAACCACACCGCAGTGGGGTCGATCTCATAGATCTGAGAAACCCCCTGTTATTGAAAATCTTTTGAGGCTGGATGAACCTCCCAAATTGAATAAAAGAAATGGTTCAACCACCACTCACTATAGGCATAATCCTCATTTGGAAATACATGATGAATATAGCCATTCTGATTCCAACTCTGACATTGATGATGGCTTATTGTCTATTCCATATCTGGAAAAGATAAATCATACTTTGGCTTCGCAAAAAGAAAATGCTGAAGCTATAGCTCGTAAAAATTATGACACCCCTCTCCTTGTAAATAATCCCTCAGTGAAGGCCAAGAACTTTGACCTTCGCGATCCCTCCTTAATTAAAAATTTGTCCCTCTATGAGAAGGATGTTTCCCAGTATGCCACTAGATCTCATCATAATCCGGGTGATCATAATGTAAAATTCAATGTCAAAAATGAAATCCCTAGAAACTCGTCCCCAAGAAGGGGAAGTAAATTAATTCAAAGACCACAAAGTTCCCACAGTCATGATGACTCTAATATTAGATATACCCAACCTACTAGATCCTATTATACATCTCACACTACTGACTTGTTAAGGTTAGATAGGGATCAACGGAAGTATAACCCCGTGAGTAGAATAGAGCCATCTCTAAGGGAACAATACCACTCTTATTCCCCTTTTGACCATGTCGACCGGGATAGTTATGGATCGTATGACTTTCAATATACATCCCAGCCAAGAAGTAGATCCCAACGTTTAGTAAGAAGACCTGAGTCTCCAGAACCTGAAATGTACACAGGTCCACAAATTAAGAGACGTATAGATCTGTTGGAAGATGCCATCTCACTCTTAGTCCAACTACTAAAAATTCACAAAAAGTGAAGGTTGTAGATCTCGGTCGATACAATTATGAAGCTGAACAAGATCTTCTTGTCTATTTGGAAGTTTTGAGGCGTATTGTCAGCGTCACTACCCCAATGCCCATCCATCAATGGCTCAGATACTTGGCAGGCAGCTGAAGGTGCCGTTTCGGCCAGCTGTATCCAGCAATCTCGCAAAGATGATCGGGACTATTTCTCCGTCCGACACACTTATAGCATGGTTCTACAATGAAGAGAAACGTCGAAACGAGTACCGTTTACACGCTTATCACTTGGCTCGTCGAGACCATAAGGAATCCATCCGAATGTACGCTCTTCGTTTGGAACGCTTAGCGCGACGCGCATATAATGGTATCGAAATGCGGAAACATGATTCCCTTAGGACTGCATTTTTATGCAGTCTTCCGCCTTATATCGAGCGAAGCGTCCGCGAATATATTAAGATAATGGAAAATGAGGCAAACACCCGAGTCTCTTGGGAAAAGATCATGAATTATGCTGACTCGCTAGAAAATGACAATGATCACTTTCCTAATTCCATCTCTCCTGATTCATCAAACCATCCAGAAGAGAAGAGATACTCAAAGAAATCTAGTCATAATAAGACCCATAGAGATGAGCTAAACGAATCAACTGAGTCGGTTATACAGATTAATACTCTGTACCCTAACTGGTTAGAAACAGTTCAGGATAGGGAAAACCTATCACCGCCTCCAAAACCGACCCGTCTTTCATCGTCCCGTTCGTCACCACGTCGTCCAAATCGTGGCTCCCAAGTGAAACCATCCGGTGGTACTCGTCCCCGTGATGATCGCCGTGATTCACGACGTGACAGTAAAGATAACCCCTCTTCTCACTATCACGCCAGAGATAACAGAAAAGTCATCGTCTGTGAATGTTGTGAGAAAAAAAGGACACAGTATGCAGGATTGCTACAAATTCTTGGAAATTTGTAGCTACTGTAAGAAAAAAGGGCACGTTCGAGATTAATGTAGGTCCCGCCGTTCTCCACAGTCATCGCCACCACTTCCCAGAGCTTTTACCTGGCCGTTCTGTGGTGGTCCGCACTCTGGTATGAGTTGCACTCATAGATCTCTTATTAGACAGAGTCAAAACGCAGCTGCTTCTCCAGCAAATAATGATGCTCGTGGAACCATTCCTGTCCAGACAGTTTTCTCTAGACGGTCCCCCTCAAGAAGAGAACAGTCGCAGTCCCCAATGAAGGAAAAGACACAAAGGACTCCGAGGCGTTTCCTGGATCCTTGTGATGTTTGTTCAAAGTCCCACTTAGAGGGCCGTTGTAAGGGACCGAATGAAGCATGTTCAGCGCCTTTAAACCATTGGTCTCCCCAGGTTTGAGTCAACCTGTGGGAGAGACATCGGGACGGGACTCTCCAGAATCTGACCATATGGATGAAGATCTAAACCTACTCTTTACGTTACCATCACACGGAAAAAAGAATGTAGGAAAAGCTCCCTGAGAGACTCACTGGTCGGGATCCCGAAAAAAGGTTTGCTGGTTCTCCTGTGTCTGATCTGATGGACCTGGACGAGGAAATGGTCATACATATAGCCCTTTGTCAGGCGGATATTGATCCCCTAGTAGTGACCGTGACCTTGGATGATTTGCCTCCTCATGGAATCAAATTTCTTGTAGACAGCGGGGCAGGTATTAACCTAATAAGTTCGGAAGTAGTTTCATCGTTGGGTGATCATAAAGAAATCCTACCATCCTTAAAAGTAGGCGTGGGTGCGATAAGTGGCTTCGCAAAGAAGGAGCGTATACCAATCTCCCATTATGTGAAATTACAGCTGAAATTTCCATATGGGTTTAGTACCCATTTGTCAGACTTTTTCATCGTTCCCCAACAATATATGGTAGACCATCCATTAATATTGGGAACTCCAGCCCTTAGAGATAACCACTTGTTGCCTGATTTATCTCACCCTACAGCTCATTTATATTCACGATAATCAGGTAATTGTTGTGGCTGATGGAATCAAACGAAAGACTGATACCCCACGTTCAACCCAAGACATCCCTATGAGACAGATAAGCGTTATGCTTCCCAATATCGACGATAACAATATCTTAAGAGATCAACGTTCTGATCGTACTTTAAAATTCCTACTGAAAGGTTTTCAGAAATCTAATGTCAACTGGCAACGGGTACCTCTTCAATACCGAATGCATAGGACACAAATGGTCATGGAAAATGATGTCTTGTACTACAAAACTAAGACAGATGCACTGCTGTACATGATTTCCCTAGGCTTCCTCATGCACATTGTTTTGAACTTGCACATCTCTTGTGCACATATAGGAAGAAATAAGATGTTGCAGCTAATCTATAAACAATTTTGGCATC
>JABUQX010011057.1:25000-26032 GCA_015478945.1 Trachelipus rathkii | reverse complement strand
ATATATATATATATATATATATATATACTAATATCGATATTACCAAATATCGATTTATGTATCGATATAACAAAGTATCGATTTTCGATTTAATCGAACCCAACAAATATCGAAAATAAACTTAAAAAAATTAGTGCTGCCGAAAAGAAAAATTTTACCATATATATATATATATATATATATATATATATATATATATATATATATATATATATATATATATATATATATATATATATATAATAGTATATTTTCCGCCTCCTCCTTCATATATTATATATATATATTTTATTTTTTAAAACACATTTGACATTTCATAAAATTGAAGTGGATATCAACCAAATTGAAAACTTTGTTATTAAAGCAGCTTCACACACCTCTAAAAATATTTAGAAAAAAAAATTCAATTCTTTGTAAACTAATTAAACTCATAGGCTAACCTTTGCTTATGTATTATGTATAGCTAAAATCTATTTAAACTAACTAAGCTCTAAGATAACCTTTACTTAACTTATATAATACTACGCTTAGCTCCACAACTACCCTTCTTTCATCTGTCTTGCTTTAAATCTATGCTTCATATAAACACAATGCTTATCACAAAGATTTAAATGATCTTTGAAAATAGTGAGTACCATAAAATGAACTTATCTAATCTTTAAATTTGTACATAAATCAAAATATTAACATTTATCATAGATGAACATAGATTACTTATACTGAATATAATCTAAATTTACGATATTAATTCACTTTAAACGTAAATCAAAAATAAACTTATTCTTTAATTATTTTCTGTTAAATCACATTATCATGGAATATTTTCACTTATTAAAGTTAAAATAAAATATATTGTTACGTTGCTTGCCGAGCTCATACTTATTTTTCGTAATAGTTTTATGAAATAAGTTTGCTAGCATCTAATTTTAGTAATAGTTTTAAATGCAGAGCTTTAACTAAGGCTTTAGAATCTTTGTCAAAGAAATTTAAGATAATTTATAAATTAAGCTACCTAAATCGACATGGTAATCA
>JABUQX010011057.1:12500-17500 GCA_015478945.1 Trachelipus rathkii | reverse complement strand
GGGGTATTCGACAGAGACTATCGCCTGCTGTTGATAGTCAGTTTTTGGCTCTATCTCTTTTAATGCCACTTAATTCTACCCACTTCCTTCCTTATCACCTTCCAAGCCCCCACTTACTTAATTTTACCTAAAACAACATAATGATCCGATAATCCCATTCCTAACCCCCTCACTGATTTGACATCCAACCCCTATTTCAACAAATTCTTTACCGACACAAAAGAAAGTATTACCTGCACACATACTTCTCTCCTCAAAGAAATCAATCACCTTCCTACCATTCTTATTTTCTCCCGACACCCCAAAGCCACTTGTTATACCATCCCTTTTTTGATTACCTATCCAACCATTTAGGTCACTCAACACAATCAGTGAAGCTCCTACTCATTTCATCCAAAGCATCATTCAGATTATCCCAGAAAATTTCTCTTCAACATTACCCTCAGATGGACCATATGTCACAACCACACATACCTTGACCTTTTCAAACTTAAATTTAAAAATTAGAATTCTAGTACACTCGCACACACATAATCTATCATAGCTCTGTACCACAAGTCGTTCATCGAATTGCAAATCCTTCTCTCCCCTTCTCATTCCTTTCCACACCAGCACATACACATTTCGCACCACATCACTCATTTTCACCGTTTCCTTTCATCTTGTTTCAGTCATAGGGAGTAAATCAAATTTGAACTTTCTAAACACATCCATTACCTCTCTCCTCTTCTCCTCAACATTTATCCCTCTGACCTGACATTCCTTGTACCCATGTGATTCATACATTTTCGCCGAAAGAGAGAAGGTCACTTACGGCGATCACCACCTTCTCCAAGGCATGCATTAGCATTCCTGACAAAAGATAAGTGGAAGTGGGCAGCCAACCCAATTACCACCGTCCATTTAGTCGCTTTCTATGACACGCAGGACAATCAATGTGGGTAATTCTTTCTCCCCCCACACATAGGGATATAAAGGATTCGGATGTCTGTAA
This sequence comes from Trachelipus rathkii, assembly GCA_015478945.1. Classification (NCBI taxonomy): domain Eukaryota; kingdom Metazoa; phylum Arthropoda; class Malacostraca; order Isopoda; family Trachelipodidae; genus Trachelipus; species Trachelipus rathkii. The sequence continues at coordinate 16,506 of JABUQX010011057.1, read as the reverse complement.
GTTTTTGTCTAGAAGAGGGGTGTGGAAATAAGTATGTGTACATGATATGTGGATAAAAGGTGGTGTCTGTAAGATGTTATCTGGAGGATGAGTGTGGAAATGACGCAGAAAAGAAAGGCGAACCATTAGGCACTGGAATATCATGGGAGACCCTACACACAATAAGCCAAATGGGAGATAATTTCATCGCTGCGAGTATGTGCGCTCTCTACCTCTACTATATATATATATATATATATATATATATATATATATATATATATATATATATATATATATATATATATATATATATATATATATATATATATATATATATGGGAGCAAACCCAATATATACATACGAGATTAGAATATAAATAATTTTCTTTTTTTTTTCTTTTTTAGTTCACATCTCACCTGCAGTGCCCTATTCTATGAGGGGGGAACTACTCTAGGTAATTTCTAACTAGGATCCGGACGAGATCAAACCCTGTTTCTGTATATATGTATATGTATAGAATGTATATAATGGGATCGATATTAACAAGTTTTTTATCATGGGTATTTAAGAAAGAAAAATTAATCAAAATAATTAAATTAAAAAAAACTAAATAAAAAACTAAATAGAATAAATAAAAACCTGAGATTAATTAATTAACTTTTCTAACCCTATATTTCAAATCTAATAACCTCAAAATCTTTCTATTTAAAACCCTTACCTATATAGTTTGGTTTTAGAGATATATGCAATAGACGGTTTTTATATTTTCAAATTTTTTTAAAAAAAATTTTAAATTGTTAAAATTTTTAAAAATTTCTTAAATTTTTAATTTTTTAAGATTTAGCCTATAAAGTTTGATTTTAGAGACATAGAATAGATGGTTTAAATATTTTGTTAAATTTTTAATTTTTTAAAATTTTTAACATTTTAAATTATAATTTTTTTAAAAAATTTATTTGAATTTTTTAAATTTATTTTTTTTTAACTTTTTTTAAATATTTTTACATTTTCTGAATGTTTTCTTAATTTCGTTTAAGTTTTAACCTATAAAGTTTAGTTCCTAGATCTGTAATATATGGTTTATATATTTTTAAATTTGTATTTTAAGTTTAAACCTATAAAGTTTAGTTCCTAGATCTGTAATAGATGGTTTATTTATTTTTAAATTTGTATTTTTTTTAAATGTTTCAAAAATGTAATAATTTTTCTAAATTTCTTTAAAAAAATTAAATTTTAATCTATAAATCTTGGCTATAGAAACATATAATATATGGTTTATATATTTTTTTAAATTTTTGAACTAATCTAGGATAATATAATTACTTAATATTTAATGGTTTGCACTCGATCCTAACCATCAAATCTTTTCTTATCTGCTCACTCCACTAAGTTTAATTGTATATTTTGTTTCTAAGAGTAATAAATAATCATAAATAATCCCAATCAAAAGAAAACTCGTTTAATTAGTATCAAGTAGAAAACCTTTTTGGAATCTCTTTATGCGAGAAATTTTGAGCGAAGAGCTTGAGCAAAAATACCTAGACTCCACCTTCTCAATGTAGTTCAATCGGTAGAACTTCAGAGTAGCAAGGTAAAAGTCCCGGTTCGATCCCTGTTCCGAGCTCTAGGTAGTAATTACCTAGGGAAGTTTTGCTCCTAAAATAGAGCTATGCCCGTGATGTGCGACCTTTTAAAATTAATTTTTTCTAATGTCGAAGCCAGTAGACAAATTGAAAAGAAAAGAAATCTTCAAAAAATATATATTTCTAAAGATCTTCCCTATGCTAAACGAGACCTCATATTTTTAGAAAAGTTTGAAAATAGTTTTTTTCTAATACAGCATCTACTATGTTAAAGTAAACAAATACAAGCAGGAAATTTTGTAAAAAAAAAAACATATCAACTAAAATAAAAATTAGGAACTAAAAATAAATGATAATAAATTTAAATCTTTTTAAAACTGCAAAATATTTATTTCAAAAAGATAGCAAATAATTATGAGCTTGTTAGCTAAAACACTAGAAGTTACAATAAGAAAATGTTTTTTCTATACAACAAATAAAATTAAAAAACAGACTATTTTACAGTTAATTTATTTTTAATTACTGCGAAGCATTGTTTATTTCTTATTCAAGTTTTATTTATAATTGACATTTAAATGTGACAAAGATGGACATTTACTTTAAAATAAAGAGATCTATTAACCAAAAGATAAATTTACATTTGTTCAAACTTGTAGATAAAAGCAGATGTTTAATAGAATTAAGAGATCTAAGTAAAATTTTCTACAAGCAAATATGTAAAATAAAAGTAAAAATATGCACATTTTTCTACTTTAAAAAAATATATCAAATAAAATGTATACTTACATATATTATAAAAGAAATAAATTTATTTAATTACCTTCATATAATGAAACTTTATCCATGCTAGTTCCAAAACAATTTTCTTTAATTTTATATAATCTACAGGTTTATTTCATTAAAAATATATCTGCAATTAATTGAATTGTAGGCAAAATGTACAACAAATAATGAACTATCAACATTAAATTGAAAAACAGAAAAAGAAAGGTAACACAATGAAATATGTAAACAAATTGAAAATCTGTAAAAATGAACTGTCAACATAAATTAAAAAAATAAAAATAAATTATGAACTTTGTCAACATTAAGCACAGAAAAAAAAACAAATTATAAAGTTATAAACATTAAACTTAAGCTTAGGAAAAAAAGAGGAGTAGAAAATTGTGGACTTTATCAAAATTAAAATATTCAAATTAAAAATGTTCCTTTTTCTCCACATTTATTTAATGATGAAAATTTTACAATTTCAAAACGTTATGAAATATATCAATTCAGTTTTAAACAGATTTAGCATGACATGTTAGTAAAACTTAAAATTTAATGTCTGTTAAAGGATAGAGTATCTTGTTCATCTGAGTGGAGAAACGATAGTACATACCTATTTTCTGATTAATAAGTATTAGCAATTGATTGCCTCGAACGATAAAGGACAGAAAGTGTTCAGCATATTCAGCTTTGATTAAATGACATTTTAATTAAATTCACAAATTCTCCATTTTCAAGATACAAATATTGCCTCTCTCCTACTTTCTTCAGTTATTATGCACAAGTTTAAGAACCATTCTATAGATGGTTAAGTTACATCCCAAAAGCTATACGCCATTTATATTACACGATGTGGATCCGATGATGTGAACTTCAATCGTGTTAACAATTGTGAAGCATGATATTCCGATTGAATTAAATTTCTTAAAAAATTTTCAATAATTTTTGTAGATTCACGCTCAACTTGATCTTCTGATTTTATTTCCCTTAAAAACTTTTTGATGTTGTTTAAGCATTCATGATAAGCCTCAGTAAAAAACAAATCAAAGTAAATTGTAGACAATTCATAAAATGTATAACCGATGTGAGCATAATTTTCATTTTCAGTGTCTAAGAAACAACGAATTAATACAATATCTTCATGAGTAAATAAATGGAAAAGCACCTCTGCATAAGCTTGCTCATCTCTCTCTTTCATAAATGCCTTAATATCGATTGGAATTTGAGTTATAAACTCTTTCAAAATAGGAAAGTACTTTCCAATTTTACCTTCTATTTTTGCCTTGGGTCCTATTGTCATAACAGCAGTATATGCGACTCTTACGTAATCAATAGTTTCCAAATAATTTCTTAATAATCTAAAATATTTCATAAAATTGTCGTACCACATTGAATTAATAAGTAATTCCATAAAAAACACATGGCAATAAATATAAAATAATTCATCTTTACGGAGTTGAAATAATAAGTACATCATAATGTTAATTCCAGGCTCTTCACTACCGTCCATAAAAAAATCAAGAATCAAACGAAGAGGAAAATTATCTTGTGCAATATTTTCAATTAAATACTGAACTCCCATTTCAGAGCCGAAATTAGGTACGAAATAAGTGGAACTTAAAAAATAATTATTAACCAACTCTAAAAGATATATCATTTGAAACTCTTCAAG